>PVIH01005799.1:0-38870 GCA_004025045.1 Sigmodon hispidus
ATTCAGTGATCAGAGTAGAAGCAACAGGGCTGAAGGGAGGCATTCAGGAAGACAGGCTGAGGAGCACTCTGGAAGATAGGCCTTGCCTATCTTTCCCATCATTCCTAGAGCTGAGGCAATAGTTCTGTCAGAGCAGCATTTGACTTGTAAGCACAAGGATTGGCTTTGACTCCCCAGAACTCCCGTGGTGGCACACATTATAACACTAGTGCCAGGAGGCAGAGACAGGTGGGGTTCCCTGGCCAGTCAGTGTAGCTTACTTGGTGAGTTCCAGGCCAGTGTGGGAAAGCAAAGTGAATACACACACACACACACACACACACACACACACACGCACACACACGCACACATAATTTATAATTTTAATATTGATGCATATTTGCTCATTTCCTATATTCTCCAGGTAGGTTTTTACCACTAAAGATTTTCACTCAGTTTGGATGCTCTTAACTGACTGGGGTTCTTCCCCCAAGCTTAGCCAGCAACCTCCCCTCCTTCCACACACAGGCACAAAGGTCCCCCAAGCAGCCCTTAATTTTCTGTTGTGCTTTTGATAGCCTCAAGCAAGGTGGAGTGCCTTACTGCTTCCCATCACTCTAACCTGCAGGCTGGCTTCTCATTCTGTGCGTCACTGTCCTCTTCACCCTAATGCAATCAGTTTAGGGAGTGAAATAGCATGCCTGTCCCGGGAAGGCCACAGAATTGTGCTCTCACCTTGCTGGATTCTCTGTTTCTAGATCTGGCTATTATCAATAAACAGACTGGTAGTTTGTTTCCCTACACATCTATTACTTCATTCCTTAGAAATACCACTATGGCATCCTTCCCTCTGTGGGTACCAAGCACATGCAATGAGTCAAGGCTTCCCATTTTATATAGCTGATAGCTCCCCAACAATATAAAGGCCTTTTCAGCATATCAACACCACCAGGACAAACACCTCATCTCAGCCACTCAGTGAGCAAAACGCTGACCTTAAACAAGGACAGGCAGCCTGACCTTGAGCAAAGCATCCATTCATGATGGACTCCTTTCCCCCAAAGGTGACTTACTGGTTGCTTTTGCCTTTTTCCATTATTTATTGAGATCAGTGAATATTTTTTTTTCAGGCATCTCAAGTGTCTTTGCTGGGTTTTATTGTTGATGTTGGTACATGAGAAAAGCTTTCACTCCCAACTCAGGATAATCTGATTCCAGAGTCCATTTTCAGCAACTGCAGAAGAATCTCATAGTATACCAGGAGTTTCTAAACAACAGTTGGTCTCTGCAGCTCTGAGAGTTCAAGATCAAGGATTCTCATCTGGTGGGCCCTTCTTGCAGGGTCAACAAGTGACAGGCAGGCAGGCAGGCAGAGTGCGATCAGGGTGAACGAAGCCTTTCTCTCACATGGCATTCAGGAACACAGGAAGGCATAGCCATAGGGACCTGAGTATCTTTTAAAGTTCCTCCCATTACTGCTGGAAAAATGGCATTAAATTTCAATATATGTTTCTGAGTGGGGCATTCATACCACAGCAGTGAGATTTGAGCTAGAGAAATGGACAGGACTTAAGTATATATAGATGCTGTGGGCTTCCCAGTGGAGTCATATCGTGATCGTGATAAATACAAAAGTTGGCATAATCTTGTTGGTAGCCACACAAGGGCAAAAGCTCAAACTCGGCAACACAGTTTCCATTAGATATGTCTTGCTTTAGCACTCCCTCTATGAGAGAAAGAACAAGACCCTGGAAGCTGAACCATCATGCGTCATGGTGTTCTCTCTCTCTCTCTCTCTCTCTCTCTCTCTCTCTCTCTCTCTCTTCTCTCTCTCTCTCACACACACACACACACATATACACACAGAGAGAGACAGAGCTTCCATGGAATTTCTAGCAAACATTCAGGGTCTTATGAAAGTCATCTGCCATCCAGCATTGTTCTTGGAGTAGTTAAATTGCATTCATAACAGTTCTTATGCTGTGCAGAGCAGCTACATTAATGGAGTATCTGGTGTCTGTTAGGGGAGGGAAGGCAATAATTAATTGCTTGCATCCACATCACCTCGAAGCCTATAATTCATACTGTCACGTAGCCAACACTACCTAATTGCACTGCTGTGGAAACAGACAAGGCAAAACACAAAAGAGAAATCCTGATCCAGAAGGAGGAGGTTCAGTGACTCCAGACTAATTGCCTCCTCAGAAGCTGCTGAGAGGTGACTGGAAAGAGATGGGGGCAGGGACACCATGACAAAGCTCCATGCCTTACTATGACACCCACAGTAGAAAACTTCTTGTTCTGAGTTGTAACTCTCCACATTGCAAAATTCCAAACATTAGCCATGCCTATGCGCATGCCTTTAGAGGTGACCCAGATTGAAGAGGCAAGTTCAGTTTGTGTGAGCTTCTGTATGTCATACTGAAACAGCCTCTGATTTTGTCAACTCAACTAATATGTTACACTTTTGTTTAGGTATTAGTTTAATTCTATTGAAAGGAACTCATTAATTCCTTCTGTATCTTCCTCATTCAGCATTTAATACCAAAAAACTTCCGAGGATTCAGGCCAGCTTATCCTCATCATGAACATGATTTTCACTCAGAACCCACTCAAGATACAGAAGAAGAGAATTACTATCTCACTCCTCGAAGCATCCTTTCAGAAGTAAGTGCCCCCCACCCACAATCATTCATTTCTTCAACATGTCTGCAGAATCTCTGCTGCACACTGCCGCTGGGACAGCAGGCTGAGGTCAGGAAGGCACAGAGGTAAAGCTGGCAGAGACAGATGGCTGGCTCATGGTCCTGGGCTTGAATAGGGGCCAACCATAGCACAAGATACATGCTTCTGTGATGCCTGGGTTGTATCAGTGATACAAAAGGGAACTGGTTTCCAGGCCTAAGACCAGAGAAAGTTCTAGAGAAGAAATGACATTTGAGTACTTGGTGGATAAAATTTGGAATTTAGTCATCTTTGTGTTTTCTGGACTGAAAGGAAAAGAGTGAGAGTCATTGGGTAATCAGCTGTGGGTGATATGGAGCAGCCTTGATAACTGGAAGCCCTTCTGAGTGCCAGACACTGCCCTGTGCTCAGCATGGTGGCTACAGCAATGAGCCTCATAGTCTTCCATATTTCAGAGTTCACAGTCTCAGTTACCAAAGATGATGTTACACAGAGGCATAGAGTAGCCCAGGATTATCGGATACAAAGCAGATTTTTCTCTTTCCACTTGAGTGGAAAGCAGACTTCAGAGAGTATTGGCATCTGCCATATTTGGTGAATGGCTCAGGTAGGCCACAATTTGGTGTGTGTGTGGATGGCAGAACAGAAAATTAACAGAAAGAAAAAAGCCAGCCCATGATGGACACTGAATTCCAAGTTGATTTCATTCTGTGAGAAGCACAGGGACAAAGATAGCTTCTCCATGGGGAAGTGACTTTTAGGCACAATGGCCAAGACGTTAGATCTGTGATAGACATGGACACAGAATGTGAAGTGGAGTGATGGGTCAGGATGGGTAACATCACCTCCAAAACTGTGGGTTGCTACTAGATGGTGACATTATAGCTTAAAGACGCATGCTGGTTATGGAAGTGCTTTAACCAAGCTATTCATCAAAGCAAAGATCTCAGAGCCCTTGGTGTGTAGTCCTACACCGTGATTAGCCTCATGCCTAGCACAAGGCATTGCCCACAGTTTCTTAAGCATAGAACATTCTCTTTCACCAAGAACACTTCCACACTAGTGTTCTCTGAGACAACCAGCCAATCAGGTTGGGGACAGGTCTATGGAATATGGTGTCTGGGAAAGGAGATAAAATTATACAACAGTTGTCAGGGGGGCTGAGGTGATTCAGAAATGTGGGGTAATAACAGGACTTCACTGGGCAGGAGAAAGAAAGGGCATCCCAGGAGGAGACTGCAATAACGTAAGGCCTGAAAGAGTGTAGCACCACTTCCGATTGTAAGGAAAGAGACTCAGAGCCAAATATCGGGCAAAGGCTGAAATTTCAGAGAGAGAGGAAGCACCATAGTCAATTCTTACCCAGATATCTCTTCCAGCTTCCTCAGCCTTGCTCCTGGTCACTTCTCCTTCTGCTGGATTCCTATGAGGCCTTAAATACCCTTCTCACCAGCTGTATCCCATCCAGGTTAGGATTAAAAGTGTGAGCTACTCTATTTTGTAACTTGCCTTGAACTAACAGAAACACAGAAAGTTCTGTCTCTGGAGTTATGGGATTAAGGGTGTAGATCACCACTCCCAGGCTTTCCCTGTGCTGGAATTAAAGGTGTGTGCCATTGAAGCCCAGCTGTTTGGCCTTGTTCTCAAAGCTGAAGACCTTCCTGAGCTGTCTGCCTAGGTTTTGACTGTGTGTTAATCTCTCAAATAGTTCAGGTTTTATTAAATATGTAACATATCACCACAGAAGAGAGCCTTTAGTGAGGAGACAGCTAGGCCGAAGGCTGCCTTGACTGGAAGGCAGTGCTTTAATTAGAAGACCATGGTGAACTAGCCAGGACGTGTTCGTGGTTGAGAAGCAACCACTGTTCCTAGTCTTTGGCCCCATCAGCTTTCATGATTCATAGAATCTACCACCCGGGGAAGGACTCATGGCATAAGTGGCTAGGAATAAAGCAGAAAGGAAAATCTAGAGTTCCAATAGAATACATGTGTCTGAAATGGAACACGAGATCTCCCGGGGGAGGGGGGTTCAGTCTCCTGTGGTTAAGGCCAGTTGATAGTCTCTGAAGAACTGTGATGGAAGGTGTGTTACTCCAGATGCGGGGCAGTGTGAGGTGAGGAGGGGCCTGGCCAGCTACAGACCTGTGTCCATTCTTACATCTGATCTTCTTGCTTTTCATTAAAGAACATTACTGGTTCCAATGATTTTGGTGACTCCATTGAATCCCGTAGTCCAGACCAAGGTTCCAAGAAATCTGAGAGCAATTACATGTCAATGAGATCCTGGTGAGTGTAACTGCCCTGTAAATACTGCTTTTTAGCTAACCTGCTTTTAATAGAACAATTACCACCAATCCATTGTTAACCTTTGTGTGGGGGTATCCATCCATATACATGTACATATGAACCGTGTGTGTGTGTGTGTGTGTGTGTGTGTGTGTGTGTGTGTTGTTGACATGAGCCGTAAAGCACATGTAGAGGTCAGAGGACCTCCTTGCTGTTGGGCGTCATCATCTTCTTTGAGTCAGAGCTCCTTGTTTTTAGCCAGTGCATATGCTGCACAAACTGGCCCATGGCTTCCTAGGATTTTCCACATCCCATCTCGCCACAGAAGCACCTGGATTGCAGAGGCATGCTACCATGTCGGCCCTCGTGTGGGCTCTGGAGATCCAAGCTGAGGTCCTGCTGCTCACATGGCAAACATTTACCCCCTGAGCCATCTCTTTAGCCCCCAATTCATCTTTTAACTGCTGACCAATGGCCACACAGCATTACCAAAAACCCCACTCGACACACTGATCAATTCAGGTGGGATGTCCTTTATTTGAAATGCTTAGGATTATAAGTGTTTCTGGTTTCAGAATTATTTTCTTTTTTTAGTTTTTGGAATATTGGCATATACCTAATGAGATCTCTTAGGGAATAGAACTCATCTAATCATGAAATACATGCATGAGTCATATTTTTACATGCGTCTTATATACATAGCCAGATGATAATCTTATGCAAAAAATGTTTGAAATTTACTTTTTGTCATTTTTGGGGGGGGTTTACGTTGTATCTTAGTATTTTTATTGTTTTTTGAAAATCAATATCAAACTTTATATAAAAAAGCAAAACATCCAGGATAGCTTAAAAAAAAAAAACCATACAGTAATAAAACTTCTTTTTTCTCTAAAATACATGACACATAAAAAATAAAATAAAATCGAAAGCTCCTCAAGCCAGGTTAGGCTCAGCTACAGATGAAGAAAGCACAGTAGGTAACAGCTAATGCCCATGGACGCACTATGGCCACCATAAATTTCTACTAAGCAGCCCTTCTACAGTCAAACCAGAAGTCTGTGGATGTGTGTGTGTGTGTGTGTGTGTGTGTGTGTGTATGAAATCACTTTATTCATCCATCATCTTTCAATGAAATAAGAATGTTTTTATTTAAAGTCCACTAATGAGTGAGTACATCCCCTGCTTATCTTTCTGGGTTTGTGATACCTTGCTCAGGAGGATATTCTCCAAATCCATTCATGTGCCTGCGAATTTTAGGATATCATTTTTTATTTTTTATTTTTCTTTTTTTATTTACTTTTTTCTCTTTTATTATGAATAAAGTCATATTTTTTATCCATGTATATCCTTGTTCAAGCTCCCTTCCCCCTCCCACCCCTTACAGTCACTCTCTCTTCTCCACATCTCCTTATCTCCTCCCCAGCAAGGGCAGGAGGTCCCAAGGTCCCAATATGTCTTAGTTCAGCATCCACTCCAGGCAGATCCACTTTTCTCGCCCCAACCTCAAGACTGGGTCAGGTGTTCCTCTGGAGGGAGTGGGATCCAAGGTGCCAGTCAAAGGTGTTTCAGATCTCAAGCTGTTCAGAGTTTGTGGTTTGCAGCTTGGACATGCTTTGCATTTTGCTTTTTTGTTTAGAGTCCACTAATGAATGAGTACATCCCCTGCTTATTTTTCTGGGTTTGTGATACTTCACTCAAGAGGATATACTCCAAATCCTGCAAATTTTAGGATATTTTTCTTATTGCTGCAGTATTCAATTGTGTAGATGTACCACAGTTTGTTAATCCATTCTTCAGTTGAGGGGCATCAAGGTTGTTTCCAGGTTCTTGCTATTACAAATAATGCTGCTATGAACATAGTTGAGCTAATGCCTTTGGAGTGTGACTGTGTATCTTTAGGGTATACACCCAGAAGTGGTATTGTTGGATCCTTGGGGAGATGGATTCCCTGTTTTTGGAGAAATCACCATACTGCATTCCAGAGTGGCTGAACAAGCTTACACTCCCACCAAAAATGGAGGAGTGTTCCCCTTGCTCCACACCCTCTCCAGCATAGGCTGTCATCTGTGTCTTTTATCTTACCCAATCTGACAGGTCTAAGGTGGTATCTCAAAGCTGTTTTGACTTGCATTTCTCTGATGACTAAAGATGTTGAGCACTTTTTCAGGTGCCTTACAGCCATTTGTAATTCTTCTGCTGAGAATTTCCTTTTTAGTTCTCAACCCCATTTTTTCATTCAGTTATTCAAAATTTTGGGTTCTAGATTCTTGAGTTCTTTATATATCTTAGAGATCAGTCCTCTGTCACTTGTAGGGTTGGTGAAGATCTTTTCCCATTCTGTAGGCTGTCCTTTTGTCCTATTGACAGTGTCCTTGGCTTTGCAGAAGCTTTTCAGTTTCAGGAGGTACCACTTATTGATTGTTGTTCTTAGTGTCTGTGCTACTGGTGTTTTATTTATTAAGTGGTCACCTGTACCAATTCATTAGAGGATATTTCCCACTTTCTTTTCTATCAAGTTCAGCATAGCTGGGTTTATGCTGAGATCTTTGATCCACTTGGATTTGAGTTTTGTGCAGGGTGATAGGCTTGGGTCTATCTGCATTTTTCTACACACTTCCATCCAGCTATGCCAACACCATCTGTTAAAGATATTATCTTTTACCCATTGAATATTTTGATCTTCTTTTTTGGAGATCAGGTGTTATAGGTTTTTGGGTTAATGCTCAGATCCTCAATTCAATTCTATTGATCCACAAGTCTGTTTTTATGCCAGTACCAGGCTCTTTTTATTACTGTAGCTCTATAGTATAACTTGAAGTCAGGGATGATGATACTTCCTGAGGTTTTTTTGTTGAGCAAAATTGTTTTGGAAATTCTGGCTTTCCTGTTATTCCAAATGAAGTTGAGTATTGTTCTTTCATGGTCTATAAAACATTGTATTGGGATTTTGATGGGAAGTGCATTGAATCTGTAAATTGCTTTTGGTAAGATTGCCATTTTTACTATGTTGATCCTACCTATCCAGGAGTATGAAAGGTCTTTCCATTTTCTGATATCCTATTCAATTTCTTTCTTCAGTGATTTAAAGTTTTTGTCAAATAGATCTGTTACTTCTTTGGCTATAGTTACTCCAAGGTATTTAATGCTATTTGAAGCTATTATAAAGGGTGATGTTTCCCTCATTTCTTTTTCAGCCTTTTTATCTTTAGTGTATAGGAAGGCTGATTTTTTTAATTAATCTTGTATCCTGTTACATTGGTGAAGGTGTTTATCATCTGTAGAAGTTCCCTGGTAGAATTTTGTGGGTCACTTAGGTAGCTATACAATCATATCATCTGCAAATAGAGATAGTTTCACTTCTTCTTTTCCAATTTGTATCCCTTTAATCTCCTTTTATTCTCTTATTGCTTTGGCTAAAACTTTGAGAACTATAATGAATAGATAAGGGGAGAGGGAACAGTCTTGTCTAGTTCCTGATTTTAGTGGGATTGCTTTGAGTTTTTCTCCATTTAGTTTGATGTTGGCAGTTGGGTTTTTGTAAATCACCTTTATTATATTTAGACATTTTCCCTGTATTCCTGATCTCTCAAGGACTTTTATCATAAAGGAGTGTTGGATTTTGTTAAAGGCTTTTTCAGCATCTAAGGAAATGATCATGTGGTTTTTTTTCCTTCAGTTTGTTTTTATGATGGATGACATTTATAGTTTTTTGTATGTTGAACCATCCCTGCATTTCTGAGATGAAGCCTACTTGATCATGGTGGATGACTTATTTTATATGTTGTTGTAATTGGTTTGCCTGAATTTTGTTGAGTATTTTTGCATCAGTGTTCATGAGGGAGATTGGTCTGTAGTTCTCTTTCTTAGTTGCATCTTAGAATGGCTTGGATATCAGGATGATTTTGGTCTCATAAAAAGAGTTTGGCAGCATTTCTTCAGTTTCTACTGTATGGATCAGTTTGTTAAGTATTGGTATTAGTTCTTCTTTGAATGTCTGGTAGAATTATTCAGTAAAACCATCTGGTCCTGGACTTTTTTTATTTGGGAGACTTTTAATATCAGCTTCAATTTCCTTTGGTGTTATAGGTCTGTTCAGGTCTTTAACATGTTCTTGATTTAATTTTGGTAATTGGTACTTGTCCAGAAAGCTATCCACTAGGTTTTCCATTTTAATAGAGTATAGATTTTCAAAGTATGACCTGATAATTCTCTGGATTTCCAGTCTGTCGTTATGTCTCCCTTTTCATTTCTGATTCTGTTAATTTGAATACTCTCTCTGTGTCTTTTAGTTTGGATAAGGGTTTGTCTATTGTGTTGACTTTCTCAAAGAACCAACTTTTTGATTCATTGATTCTTTGTATTGTTCTCTTTGTTTCTATTGTACTGATTTCATCCCTAAGTTTATTTCCTGCCGTCTACTCCTTCTATGTGAGTTTGCTTCTAATTGTTCTAAAGCCTTCAACTGTGCTGTTAGGTCTCTTGTCTGAGATTTATCTTGGTTTTTCATATAGGCATCTAGTGCTATGAATTTTCCTCTTAAGATTGCTCTCATTGTGTCCCATATGTTTGGGTATGTTGTGGATTTATGTTCATTAAATTCTAAAAAGCTTTTTATTTCTTTCTTAACTTCTTCCCTGACCCAGAGGTGGTTCAATGTAGAGATGTTCAGTTTCCATGAGTTTGTAGGCTTTCTGTGATTTTTGTTGTTGTTGAATTCTAACTTTAGGCTCTGGTGGTCTGATATGATACAAGAGGTTATTCCCATTTTTTTGTATCTATTGATATATTTGCTTTATGGCCAATTATGTGGTCAATTTTAGAGAAAGTTCCATAGAGTGCTGAGAAATATGCATATTCCTCTGTGTTTGGATGGAACTTCTGTAAACATCTATTAAGTCCATTTGCAGGGTCTAAAAGATGCTGTGAAGTTTACTGCCATCATGATAGAAAGCTTGATGCTATGGCCTCTACACTTGCAGCATCGTATTGTTACTCAGCATTTCAGATTTCAAATGCCCAAGTGAGGGTGGTTCCACCTGTGGACACCCACAGAAAGCTACCTGTGACATTCAGGACGTTTCTGTCTTCAAAAGTCTTCTAGTGTTTTGCTTTTATGCCCCCCTCACTGTGTCCTCCCAACCTTGCAAAGGGTCATTTCAGTTCCAAGTTTACTTTTATAAAGAAAGCTTGTTTGGTTCTGCCTCTGGTGGGGCCTGATCTTGGATATACGTCAGGATTCTGTTAGTCTTGTCACAGCTGTTAGATGTTCATATTGACAGGTAGAGTGAGAAGCTGTCTCTCCGTGTGCTTAAACCACCTTGTTTTACTTCTTATACTCTAGTGTCTTCAGAGACTCCGTCTCTGCATCTGCTGATTGCCAAGCCCAGAGTTCTCTGGAGACGCCAGAGCAGGAGCCTCCTCTGCAAGAACAAGACATAGGAAGTGATCTGTACCTTTCACCTGCTGACCTGGAAGCAAAAGCCACAGAGGACAAAAAGGGGTCCGCCTCACTAACTGTTGTGAAATTATCTATATTACTCAAGTAAAGCTCTGATTTCTAAACTTTGTGGGCCCTAAGAGCAAGGCAGATGCCTTACATGCACTTAATATTTAAATTTCAAAGTAGTTTCTCAAAATTTTCAAGACATCCAAGAATATGACAGGCTTCTCTCTATGTGTCACTGATGCTGGGATCAGGGGCAATAAATGATAGACCTGGAGGAAGAGTGGTCCCTAGCAATGGAGGTGGCTTTTCCAACTGTTTTGACCCTTTCCCAGCCTTTTGGGCCCTAAAATCTGGACCATGCGGATCCATCATCAGCGTGCATCCCCGACCTCTCACATCATGTGGGCAGGCAAGCCTTCTGAGGTAGTGAGCAGATGAGAAGGGGAAAGTTTAGGTCCCAGGTGACGTCAAGGGCATGTGATAAGATAGTTGTAATTTTAGCTGCTTTCCATGTCCTCTTTTTTTTTTTTTTTTTTTTTTTTTTTTTTTTTTTTTTTTTTTTTTTTTTAAAAAACTTTATTTATTTATTTATTTATTTGCCTTGGTGTTTGCCTGGAACTGGAACTACAGACAGTTGTTAGCTGCCATGTGGGTGCTGGGGATCGAACCCGGGTCCTCTGGAAGAGCAGACGGTGCTCTTAACCGCTGAGCCATCTCTCCAGCCCCCTCCATGTCCTCTTACATGGGATAATTTCCAGAAGACAAATGTGGAGATGGTTATAAACCAAACCCATTCAGTCCAGTTTCCCCTCTTTTCTCACTGCCTCTCAACCACTACCACACTCTGAGGGGGCAGAGAAGGGCATGATGGATGCCTTTCAGTGCCTCAAATTCATGTTTTGAATTCATGTGTTTTGGGCAAGCTTTAGATGGAAAAATGTCATCATAGAAGCAGAAGGCCAAAAATACATTCTGAAAGGATAGTCCAGGCTGTTTAATGTAACTTATACAGATGTTTTCTGTCTCAGCAACGTCCCTGATGAGAGCCACATGGAGACTCTGAACGTGTTCCTCTCTCCTCCAGATGCCATCAACTATCTTGCTCTTGTAGAAGCAGCAGGACAGATATGGTAGGTAGAACTGTGGGTGATACAGCCTTGAACATGAAAGTTCACCCTTCTTATCATACACTGTAAATGACAAAGCTGAGGACTAGGGCTACAGTGTTGCCTCTGACGAGGACTAGGGCTACAGTGTTGCCTCTGACGAGGACTAGGGCTACAGTGTTGCCACTGACGAGGACTAGGGCTACAGTGTTGCCACTGACGAGGACTAGGGCTACAGTGTTGCCACTGACGAGGACTAGGGCTACAGTGTTGCCACTGAGAGGACCTGGAGGCCAAAAGATTATTGTTATTTGGCAGGTCAACTTTAGAGATTAGAGAATTTAAAGGGCTAGGAAGGAAAATGTTTGATTCTTCAGAGGAGAATGAATGTCGAGGTTGCAGACACTGCAAAGTGAATATTTAAAGAATGAAAAAAGAGAGCAAAGTTAATAAGGTCTTAAAAAATGATGTATATAAGGCTCTAAGATTCCTATACCCCAGTCAAAACCTCTATTCTAAAACACTAACATAAAAGTCTGTATGGTAGATATTTTTTGAACCTAATTACTATTTATCTGTCTCAACAAATAGACTGTGACTGGGCATATTGGCACAGGCCAGTAATCTTACTTCCTTTGGATAAAATTCAAGGCTAGCCTAAGGTTCATAGAATGTTTAAGGCCAGCTTCAGCTGCATAATGAGACCCTTTCCTCTACCCCATCTCAAAATAAATAAACATGTTTAATTTATTTTGGTGGACAATTGAATTCTTACAAAGTAATTCTTTAATATAAAGAAAATGCCATAATGCTATAACTTTCCATTTTTCCAAACTTTTGCAATCTAAGACTTGTAAATACCTGGTCAGCCTATAGGCTTGTTTGTGACCAAGCTTATACATTCATCCATTTACCTACTTACTCACTGGATAGTCATTGTGCTGTGTGCTCACTTCTGGCAGATGTTTATTGAGCAACCCATTTTCTTGGAACTGTGGAATTATAAATTTTTAAATGCCAACTAAGGAAGCAAAAAGATAGTTCTGTACTTCCAGGGTCACAAAACCAGATAAAAAGAATAGCCACATGAATAAAATAAACATAAAAAGTACATCTTACTCAGAACTACAATTAAAATTTTTCCACCAAATATAATTATACATCTGGGGACAGGAGAGATTGACTATGAGTAAAACAGAAGACTGAACTTGGCTGGGACTTGCGAGGGTGGCTTGTTTGGGGGAGGACATGGGAGGGAAGGGAGGTTGGGAGGAAGTTATTCCAAGTAGAAGGAGATGGTTGACTTCCAATGTGAAGCACCCCGGTACAGAGTGGGGTGACCCCCCCAGGCCCCATTCCTACCCCCACAATGAGCCAATGAGCTCCAGCTCACTGCCCTCTTGGATGCTGTTTTCCCACTGCAGTGTGGCTCGGTGGGAAGGCCCTCCCCGACTAGGGTGCTTATTCTGCCATGGAGATCATATCTTGGCTGTGAATGGCCTGAAGCCTCAAAGCCTGGAGGAGGTGTCCCTCTTTCTCACCCGGTGTATCCAGAAGGAGGTGAGTCCTATGGATCAGTCCTGGCCAGGCCAAGTCAGTGCCAGGAGAAACCCCATTAAGATCTGAGAGGGAGCCTGGGAACTATTCAGAACATGAGTGAAACTCTGTCTTTTGTTTTGAGTGCTATTGGGAAAACCAGGAGGCCAAGAGAAGGCCCTGGGCTTCTTACCTCAAGTGCTGTGAGGTACAAAAAGAGCTCCCATGACTTAGACTGACTTGTGAACTCTAGGTAACCCTTTTAAGTAGTCTGTGTCTTGCTTTTCTGTAAAATTAGGGACACGAGTTGCACCAGTTGTTGAAGAATCAAATGATATAACATGCTGTTGCTTGCAATGCCCACACATGTTCTCAGCAATAAGAAAAGGGGTTTGGTGAATACATCTGGACCTCCACCCGGGCAGGCAGTCTGTGCTTCATCTTGACTGCACCTTGCTGTGTGCTTCTGATCCTCCTCACCCAAGAACAATTCCACACAGCACTGACTGCTGTCAGCACTGACCAACATGACTGTAGTAGTTAGAAAACCTGTACATCTCAACCCCATTGTGGGTCGAATGACATTTTCACAGGGGTCATGTATCAGATAACCTACATATTAGATATTTTTGTTACCTCTCATAACAGTAGTAAATTACAGATATGAAGTAGCAACAAAAGTAATTTTATGGTTAGGGATCATCACACCGTGAGCAGCTGACTGTGTTAAAGGGTCACAGCATTAGGAAGGTTGAGAGTCACTGATCCAGAGGAACAGAGAATTCTCCTCCCTTCCCACCACTCCTGACCTTTCTCTGTTATATGAAAACAAAGAGCCAATCCTCTTTTAAGATCCCAACCCCTGCTTCTTGAAAGGACAAATAGGCTGGAAAAGAGCATGTGGGAGCAAAGGTATCTCCTGTGTGGAACATGTCTGAGCCAGTCACACTCATTTAGCCACAATGGAGAGAAATGGAAGGCTGGTACCAGGATGGGCTGCAGACAGTGAGAGGAAAGCATGACAACTCTTCAGAGGCAGAGGAGATGGTGTGTGTGTTTAAAGGGTTAAAAAATTGTGAACTGCAAGAAAAAAGTCAAATTTCCATTTCCTTCTGCTTTTGCCTGGGGCTTTCCTGGATAGAGGTCTCCTTTGGATATACAGGCTCCTTCAGCTCCTTTAAGTTCTTGGAGCAACTGGATCCCTCTGTGGATGTCTTAGTTAGATGTCTATTGCTGTGATAAAGGACCATAACCAAAACAAGTTGGGAAGGAAAGGGTTTATTTCTCTTATACTTCCATACCACAGTCCATCACCAAAGAACGTTAGAGTAGAAAGCGAACTGGAGACCAGGGAGGAGTGCTCCTAATGACTTACACATCCTGCTTTCTTACAGCACCCAGGACCATTAGCTCTGAGATGTCACCACCCACATTGAGCTGGGCTCCTACACATCAATTATCATTCAAGAAAATGTACCAGAGACTTGTCCACAGGCCAGTCTGGTGAAGGCATTTCCTGAGATTCCTTCTTCCAAAATGACCCTAGTTTGTATCAAGTTAACAGAAAAGCCAGCACAGTGGGCTGTCAGCACTCTTTAGAACCTACCTAGAGGCCTAGGCCAGTGGATATCAGAAAATGAAAGTCCATGTTCCAATTAAATATACACATCATCTGCAACTGCCTTTGGCTCATCATAGCACATCACAGGATTTCCTTCAAGGGGTATGAAGGATGAGATCCTAAGGATAATTATCCTAAGTCATTTAATTATCTCCTCTTGTGTTTTAGAAAGTGAAGCTTTCCATTGGCCGGATCCCAAATTCAGAGAGGTTCCACGCTCCCGCCTGTGCATGTCCCTTAAGACATCATCTGGCTGAGTCTGTCCCCCAGGATTTGCCAGGACTGAAAAGGACACCAAAGAGGAGTCCGGCCATCAGAAAGAGCCAGAAGGAAGCAAGTGGAGAATAGGCTGTCTCAGGCCCATGGCAGCAGAAGGATGGCACCCTGAATCATGCATGGTCGGTCCTATGACTGGAGACATGCTACTTTAAGTCACTTCACTGTCTTAACAATGGGGGTCAGTGGCCTCTCTTTGGTTGTTTCGTTGAGGTCACATGGGATAATGACTAAGGAACAGAGTTAAAATGGAAAGCCTTATTATCTGTGACTTTACCCTAGACAAAACAGACAGGGATTGAGTAAGCCTCTGGACTAATTAATAGTGCTGTGTGCTTTCTAGGGTCACAGTTGCTTCTTTGTTAGAAATATGCAGTTAGAATTACTCATTCCAGGGAGCAAGAGAGATGAAAGTTTGTAGCTATCCTCTGGATACTTCCTATGATTCAGCAGCCTGGGGGCCTCAGGCCAAGGCAAGAGATCTCCATCTCAGTGTACCTGCTTTCTTAAAGACACAGTAAATTCTGGAAGCTGAAGAAATTTGCTGTATCCAGCCAAGATCTGCTCACTCTAAAAATAATCAGGAAACGATGTTTATATGTTCTTAATTGGTTGGATTATTACAAAATTAGTCCTGTGAAGTCAAAAGAATCAAAAGCCTTTTAATAATCAGGACAGCAGGAGTGATGTTGGGGGGAGCAGTTAGAAAATAGATCTCAGCAGGCTGTCCTTTCACTGGGGAAAAACAAAGGCTTTGAAAGCTCAGTGTATTTAGTCTTCATGACTCAGTTCTGGAGCTGTTAGGGGCAGAACCAAGAATCTAAACCAGCTTGAAAAAGAAAATTCCCTTACCTCTGCCTGGAGTATGGGTTTAGATTAGAAAAGACCTTTGGTGTACAGAGGAGGCATTCAATACATTTCATTTTCTGTTATCTAGGTTGTTGCCAGTATAAAATATATATATATGTGCATAAAATATGGGAAGTAAGTAACTGTGTATGCATGACTATCTCAAATCTCATCTTGTCCTGCCAACTTGACATAGTTTAGAGTCACCTGAGAAGAGAGTCTCAATTGAGGGGTTAGATTGGCCAAATGTGGACATGCCTTTAGGGGATGGTCTTAATTGTTTGTTGATGAGGGAGAGCCCAGCCCACAGTGGGCAGCACCATTCCCTATGCAGGTGGTCCTGGGCTGTGTAAGAAAGCATGGACTTGTGAGTGAGCCAGCAGGCAGGTCCTCCATGGTTTCTGCCCTGGCTTTCCCCAATGATGAACTGTAACCTGCATGCTAAAATAAACCTTTTCCTCCCTAAGTTGCTTTTGGTTAAAATATTTGATCACAGCAACAGAAAGGATAGTAGAACAAGCCTGAGTCTGATGTGGCTCTTTAGTCTATGGAATGACTTACTGTGGATGTCCCCAGCTCTGTGCTGGACCCACGACTCCTCGACCTATAGCTTTTCCATGTCACAGCTTTTCAGTAGGACATTGGAGTGCTACCTCATCACTTCCTCCTGGGGGCCTCAGGTCTCCAGAACAGACCTCAGGTCAGGGGTATCTGGAAGTTTCCATTTAGTTCTCTGTGCTGAGGAGACAAACTATTCAGAATGAATTCCAGAGAACAGCTGGTTAGGAAAGAGAATGAATGTACAGGCCAAGTACATGTCATCATACTCAAAGCTGTTGACATTTCTGCATTCCAGGAAGGTATTCTGTTCTGTGTGGGAAGGACATTACCACATACTTACATGTCTGTGCATAGTATTTGTACCCATGTATGCCAGGGAGTAAAGACAGGTGGGGAGCCATTGTGACTCTGATACCATCTACCCTTTCTCTCTTTAGTGTGGCATGTGCCAAGGGACTTCTTTGGAATGAGGAGAAGAATGTAAAGTAATAAACAGGCCTTGAGGCTTTCAGACTCAGCTGGATCAAATCAGGTTCTTTTGTGAAGTTGGTCTTGTGTCTAAGCAACACATGTGTTTTACTGAGAAATCTCTTCAAAATGTCTGAGTTAATGAAATCTTTGCTGAATGATCAACAGCCCCATGGGATCTTGGGCCCTCCTCCAAATCACTCTGATTACATGTTTCCGGAAAAGTTTGTACTCATAGTGCTTGACCCTAGGACTGACCTGCCTGATATGTTAGCCACTGCCACATGTTATTTGGCTTAAAATTGGTTAAAATTAAATAGATTTAAATTTTCTTTTCAAAGGCACTAGTCTCATTTTCAGTATTTGATAACCTTGGCTGGTAATTGGCTACAATATTGGACAGCACTGAGGCAGACTTTTTCTAACATCACAGAAGTCTCCTATAGACAGACTTTTTCTATCTTTTGCCCCAAGAGGAGAATAATTATATCTTATTCACCACCATATTATCAGCCTATAAATACAGTGGATTACTTACAGCAAATGCTTGATAGACACACACTAATGAAAGAAATCACCACAATTTGTGTTAGAACTAATTCATAAACATTATTCAATTTTGCTATTTTCAAATAAAACATTCACATCCATAACCCAGATAACATTGGCTTTTCTTTTTTTCTTGCTTCTTTCTTGCCCTAGGATTATATAATTAACCTGAAAACCAAGCAATAGGACTTTTCCGTATTAGCTGTTTTCTTAGCAGTTAGTAAGTTCTGATGGAGTCAGCAGCACACTTGGGCGCTGTAATAAACACAGGAAGTCACAGCATCCATAACTCTCCAGCAAACTGCTGACCACATTGAAGACAAGAATGAGTCTACCATGATCTCCGTTCTAAGTTCATTTGAGAAGCACCAATATATAAGTTTAGCTTTTAGATTATGTTAATCATAGTCATTCCATTTTTTAACATTTTCTGGCATTCTTAGTGTGAATTTATAAAAAACCCCAATGGGCTTGTTATAACTGTAGATATGCTAAAAATCAACAATGTGTGGTGTAAAAGGTTTTTATATGTACTGGCATCAGTGTTCAATATAGGGTGTTGTGGGATATTGATTTGGAGCTCGGTTGCCTTGGTGGTGGCAGGGTAACAGTAATGGTATTGTCATGTATTTACCTCTTGGCCTCTTATTTCATAAATGATGGATGAGAGCATCAGAAATATGACTGGGGATAAAACTATTCTTTAGGTACAGTTAGAGAACCACAAATTACCACACTGTGTGGTGACAGAGGAGTTGACAAAGGAAGGAGACCACCATAAACAGTGTTAATCATGACTCACACTGTTGGGTGCCCTCTGCATGTAGGGAACTATCTACACATTCTCCCCAATCCTTTGACAGTGTTATAAAGTTAAGACTGACTGCCCAGATGCTCAGAGAAGTTTGATAACTTACCTACTCAGGGTTATGGCTGGTGAGAGCACAGCAGAGCTGAATTCAAACTAGGCAAACTGGATTTGGGGACCACAGCCTGGCTCTCCTCACCTGAAGCCCCATGGAAGAGGACGTGAAACACGGAAGAAGTGGAAGATATGCAAAGGATGGGGTATAAGCAGGAATAGACATGCAGTGTACTTTCCAAAACTTGCCTAGAGTGGATCAGCTTCTTTATATACCCCTTGTCTCAAAACACATTCATCTTCTGACATTTTACCAGGAAAAATTAAAAAAAAAACACACCCATTTTTCTTCAAAAACTAGAAGTTTACCAGCATTCCTTTGGTGACAAGTTTATGTGTCTTATTAGAGTCCTCGATCCTCCTCACAGACGGGCCTGGTTCTGTGTGGCAGTCAGATGGCAACTGACATACCTCCGGGGACAAAAATGTTGGGCTGTCCTCATGGCAGGGGAGGGGTAATAGGGACCCTGATTCTGTAAACTTGGTCCCCACATATGCTCAGTGGCCAACTCAGGAGTCTAACTCCTCAAACCAAGCTCACTGTTAGGATCACAAAAGATGTAAAGACTGCTCCTCTGTGGCTGGTTCTGGGAAAGCTTTGTAGGCATGGTAAACTTGAAGAGAGCATGAGAAAAAGGATACTATATTTTAAATAAGGAGTAGAATTTACTTGATATTCTAGAAGCAGCCAGATCCCCAGTGTGCAGCCACACAAATGCTAACTACAGAGACAGCGTGTTTCAAGCATCCTGAAGGGACCTGGGAAAAGCATCCCTGTGTAAGAGATAGTTAACTACTTGCTTAAGATGTATCTTTACCTCCTATATAAGCAATAGTTCTTACTCACCGAATTTTAAAATAAAATTAACTGGGACTGGGAACATGACTCAGCAGTTGAGAGCACTGGCTACTCTTCTAGAGGACCTGAGTTCAATTCCCAGCACCCACAGTCAGTTCACACTCCAGTTCCAGGGGATATGGTGCCCTCGAATAGATATACATGCAGGCAAAACACCAATGTACATAAAAATAAATCTTGCAAGAGGATTAAAATTAAAAGCTTGGTAAGCTCAAGGTCACTAGGAAAAAAGTAGACAATCACTAGGTATGATGGTACACACCTTTAATTCCAGCATTCAAGAGGCATAAGGCAGAGAGATCTCTGAGTCTGAGGCCAACCTGATCTACCGAGTGAGTTCCAGGATAGCCAGGGATGCACAGAGAAATTGTGTCTTGAAAAAACAAAAAGAAAAGCTGAATGATGTCTGAGGTTATCTCCTGGCCTACACACACCTGTACCTGCATATACAAACAGATACATAGACAAATAGATGTGTACACACACACACACCACATTGACACATAGTCACACAGAGATATACTTACAGAGAGAGACGAAGAAGAAGATCCTCAAAGGCTTGTATGCAGAATGCATGGAGCTACATCACAGAGAAAGAGCACAAAAGAAGCTCCTGAGATAACATAGTCCTCTACTCCTCCAACACTGGGCATCATGGGCTAAAGTGCGCTGTTGTCCCACGTCTTCTTGGAAGCATTCCTCTAGAAAAGCAGTTCTTAACTTTCTAATGCTGTGACCCTTTAATATAGTTCCTCATGTTGTGCTGACCCCAGCCATAAATTTATCTTCATTGCTACTTCATAACTGCAATTTTTCTATTGTTATTAGTTGTAATGAAATATCTGTGTTTCCCAATGCTCTTAGGCAATGCCTGTGAAAAGGCCAGTCATTCCCCAAAGGGGTGGAGACCTACAGGTTAAGAGCTGCTGAGAAACCAGATCATTACTTTACTTTCCACACTTGAAACCACTAGGATTTTCCTGTACTCCGAGGGAAAGTAACATGCTAAGCTGATTGTCAATTCTCATAAGCTATCTTTCAATCCTACTATCATACCACACACTTAACACTGTTGTTAGAAGATCTTCCTTAAGAAGCCAGAAGCCCTGGCATGATGCACTAAGTGGAGAAAGGGGGGCTCAAAAGAGGGAGCCTCAGGAAGAAGCTGGGCTCCACCCCTGCAGATGGATGGTTGGCACGATGCTGTCACCAGGCTGAATGCTGTCATCTAGTTTTTCTTTAATTAATATCTCACACTTCCAAACAAAGTGTGCGAAACCAAGAGGGACTCTGCCAAAATTTCTCCCGGCTTACATAAGCACTGCTCGAGCAGGGCTAGGGATTTAGTAGTGCTGTGGATATTCTGATGAAATCTATAGTTGCTGTGCTGCTCACCCAGACCTGACATTAGCATCACCATGAGTCTGAGAAGGATGCCTCCTTCACAGAGTCAAGTTGGCCATTAGAGAGTCACACATTATTCACCATCATCAAAGGATTTGCATACTTGCAACCCCTTTTCCCCAGCTTGCTGGATGTAAGAGTACAGGCCATAGAGAACTCTAGAACTCTCTGTGATAGGTATGAAAGGGAAAAAAAATAAATAAAGGGAGCATCAATGCCATGCTGAGAACATTTTTAATTCAGGATTTATTTACTTGGCAAACACTGGACCCAAAAGTCAGCCCAAATGTCACGCTTCTCTGTCTAGGCAGAACTGATTGCCCTGTCTGTGTTTCTGTATCACTTTCTATGCCTCTCATCCATGTGGAATTGGCTCCAGGGTCCCCAAGAAACACCCAAATCCAAGATGCTCCAGCTCCTTATATAGAACAATGCGGCATTTGCACATAGCTACACCCACATGTTCTGAATCTTCTTTGGGTCACTATAATACTTAATTTGATGTCAACACTGTGTACCTAGTTACACTATCTTGTTACAGAATAATGATGTGAGTAAAGTTGACCGTGTTCAATACAGACATAATTTTTCCCCAAATATTTTCAGTCTGTAGTTGCACAGTGATGGGACTCTTAGGTGTAGAAGGTTAGTTATATCTGTTATTCCAAGCACATCTGTAGGCTCTTTGTGATTTGGAAAGCCATACTTGGATCACTTTTACATTATAGGTTCTTGAAGCATGGCAACAATAATAATAAGTGCCTATTCTAAGATACAGTGAAAAGGATGTCACCACAATTCCATAGTGCAGCATCATTCATAGTGCACTGTGATGCACTCAGGTCTATTAGGCAGGTCTTCTGTTCTGGTCACATGGGGAGATGGGTTCTTGGAGCCTTATAGATAAGAGCCTTGAGGGATAGGAGTCTTTTCAAGCATCTACTGAACCATTTCTTTCATCTCTCACAACTTTTGAGATAAGTAATGTGAACACCACTTTACAGGAAAGAAAGACAAAGCTCAGAGAAGTCAGAGGTTTTGTTTGGTCATTGTGTTCAGATCACAGAGCCAACCCCACTCACTCACCTGCCAAGTTCCTGTACTGTTTGATACAACAGCCTTGGAAGGTCCCACTGATCTGCCACTGAGGTGATTCCTGACCTGGAACATTGACAGTTTGGACCCAATTACTGCCTTGGTTAATGAGGGCAGGGTGGGGGTGGAACACTGCTTTGAAAAGTGATAACACATACTTTTAAGAAACCCTGGTAATTCTGAGCTTTTCTTTCTAACTCCACTTGGGGAGTCATGACTAGTTATGAGACGAGCATTATGTAACACAAGAAAGAGCACATTCATCCTATAAACTATGATTCAGGAATTGGGAGAAAGAGAGCTTGCCTATAATCTGAGGCTTACCCTGGGACTAAGAAGATGACTGACATGTGTGGGGATGGAAAGACAAGCAGGGAGCCTATAACGCCCAAAGCACCGGTTCTGTGCAGCTTCTGATGTTTATGAGGGGAAACTGTTTCTTAAAGACACATGTTGTGCACATGTGTGGGCTGGCGGAGTTTCCATGTGTCATGTACATGCAGGTGCCACTGGAGGCCAGAAGAGCACATCTAATTCCTCTGAATCTGGAAATAAATTTGTGAGACACCTAATGTGGGTGCTGGTTACTGACCTCGGGGTCTTTTGAAGGCATGAAAAGTTCACAGGGCCATGAGCTACAAGAGGAAGTACCTCAAGGCTACTTTCCTCAAGTTCAGACAGTTTGCCCGGCCCCCACCTCCCCCACCCCAGCCCCCTTACGTTATTTTTGCCGACATCAGTAGAGGTCGCACTTGCTTAGTTTCACTCTAAGCACAAAACCAAGGTGATCTCCTGCAGGGCCTCCTTGCCTTCCCTCTTCATGTCATCTTTTCTTCCTCTTTCTAGGTTAATATCTAGTAACTTTGAAAACTAATAATCTACCTACTGCTACCTGTGAAGAACAAGCTGGCTGGTGACTGAATTTTATCTCCTTAATTCAACTGATAAACGGAAGCTTGGGTCAAAGGACCCACCTACGAGTAATGTCTCTGGGAAGAGACTGTTCTGGAGATCTTGCTTTATAGTGGGTTTTTATTTGAGCCTCACTTACACAGCTCCAAATGTGGCTGCTATTTTGGATTCATTCTTTCCTCTACTTACTGATTTTTCCCTGCTTCCTCCCCCCACGATTTAAATCCTTCACTGACTTCTTCGAGCCCTGTAGTAATTCAGCATAATCTATATTACATGAAAAAGTTTCAGAGCAGAGCTGTAGATTTTACCTTATCATTAGTCATCCTTATGCCCCTAAGCAAGTCAAGAATTAAAAGCTAGACCTCAAATATGAAAAATATATGGTCTATAATACACCATCGGAGGAAATGGGACCATCAAATGTTCTGATTGTTGATTTGGGGGTCTGGAAGTGACCAAGTGTCAATCTAAGCCAGCTTTTGTTATTAATTCTTTTAATTAAAAAAAAAATCCTCCTCTCTAGAGACCACTACCCCCCTTCTCCTTTGTCTTCTCTCTCTCTCTCTCTCTCTCTCTCTCTCTCTCTCTCTCTCTCTCTCTCTCTCCATGTGTGAGTGTGTGTGTGTGTGCCTACATAGTCTCTGAAGAGTTCTTTTATTAAAATGCTTAGCAACCACAGTATCGTGTTACAGTATACACGAAACTAGCCTAGAACTATCTGAGAAATTATGCAGATAGTGTTTCATTTGAAAATGACTAGAAGCAGAGAAGAATTGCCCAGATTTTTTCCATATGCTAACTGTTTTTCCCTCAGGTTTGAAAATAAAACTTAATCATTGCAACAGTTCTGAATAACAGTGTGTCTGTCTGTTCGGTCCTTATGTCAGCTCTTCCCCAGATGCACATGCCCAGAAAAATAGAAAACTATGGGTGTAGCCTAGGTTGTTAGCTTCTATTGCAAATCTACATATCTGCTATGTACAAGCCACTCTGAAGACATCCTTGAAGATACATTTATGCTTCTGTCTATTGTAATTTCTGGCTTTGAAAGTTGTCAAGAAGCACCAGATCCTGGCTACAAGTAGTCTGAAGGTTTGGAAAACACAAATCAACATCAAAGCTAAAACGCTTCCTAGGGGCTGGAGAGATGTCTCAGTGGGTAAAAGTGCTCTGTTCTTGAAGAAAGTCCAGTTTCCAATACCTACAGTGGACTCACAACCTCATTTAACTCTAGCTCCAAGAGATCCAGAACACCCTTCTAGCACCACAGGCAACTACACACACACACACACACACACACACACACACACACACACACACACACTAATAATAATAATAATAATAATAATAACAAAGAACATAGAAAAGTCCCTTTCCATCTTCCAAATTGATGACCAATCTTTACTTGAAGTTGGAAATAAAATCTAAGCACTAAATTCTTGTTATTTATCCAGAATAAATTTTTATATCTTAGTTTGGGTGACTCCTTATATCTGAGGAAGCCATTTACCTCACAGGTGTTTCTACCACCTCTTGCCTCCTAGTAATCATCAGTACATTGCAGCAGTTAGCAATGGACAGAAGAAGCAGATTCCTGCTATCAAGCTGGTAATAAATATCATTAAAACTACCATAGTGATTATAATAGATCTGTTTTCCATATTGCTGAGAATGACTACATTTTCCGCCAAATTTTTAGAGAATTTTTATGGAGTGACCTTCTGAGTTGAAAATAATTCTTTCAACAACATGCTGCTTAGCATATCATTATTTAAAAATTTATGAGTGTACTAACATAAAAATCAAGTATACCCTGGGTTAAATGCAGGCATTTTAAATTAATCATTCAAAAATTTTACATGTGCAGGGCATGGTGGCATGTGCCTATAATCTCAGCACATAGGATGTGGAATAGGAGGAATTCAAGGCCAGCCTTGACTACATAGCAAGCTTGAGGCTAGCCTAAACTAAATGGAAATTTACATACAAAACAAAAATTTTTAAAGGCACGTAACAGACAGACAACATCATAGCTTTTTGTGAATTTGCTCTTGTTTCTGAGCTCTAGAATCTTATGTTGCCAGAATAGTCTTGGCTTTCACTTTCTGACAAATGTAATCTCTTGAATAACTTGGTTTTTTGTCCAGGGAAATAGTAGTTCCATATGTATAACTCTTATAAATGCCCCAAATATTTTTTACTTCATAATTTTGCTACAAGTCTGCAAGGTAATTGGAATGGACCAGACATCCCTTAGCAACATCTTTTGGATGCCAATAGCTCTGGAATTTAACATTCAAATAATTGAAGCACACTGCCTAGAAAAGGCAAGACACTGGGGAAGAAATGCAGAGGATAACATTTATGAAAAGAACTACAAAGAAGGTAATGTCATCAATGAATTCAATCTAATGAGATATTGGTGACCTGTAAGCCAACATCTAGATTTAGTCCAATCCTCTTGGGTGAGTCACTGTAGATTCTGGCTGTTCACTAAATCATCCTCTCCCCCAGCTTTAATCCTGCTCTCCAAATTCAGCTCTCACTCTCAAACAATTTGGCGATACTTAAATTCAGTACACTGAGTCTCTATGAGTAATCCTACTTAGTTTTAAATAGAACCCAGGTGCACTGGTTCATTTAGTGATACATTTTTAGTTGGTACCAACACCAATCAGGAATTGTGTGCCAGGTGTTTACTCTTCAGTATCAGAGGGCACTAAAATGATTTCCTTCCACATATAAAATATTTTTAACAGGAAATTTTAAATCAGATTATCCCTGCCTATCTCTCTCTCTCTTGAACAACCGGAACTGGAATGTTGGTTAATTTCAACATTACAATATTTACAATTTCACAGGACAATAATTTAATCTTCTAGATCAAACAAGAGCAAGAGGCTGAGTGAGTGAGGGTATTTGCAAATTATTTCAAGATCACATCTCCCATTTTGCAATTTATTTCTCCAGCTATGGAAATAAATGAGTGCATAGTATTTTCTGTTTTAAAATTGGGCAATAAGAATAAAAGAAACTAAGTCTTCTTTCTCACATTTTCTTGTATTGGGGTTTTTAATTGACACACAAATATATAAAAATTGCAATACTATAAAGCAACCATGTAATGGCCAATTGTGTTGTAGCTTTTATAATGTTTAAATCAATGTAGTTATGTTCTCAAGCATTTATCAACTCTTTGTGGCAATATTTTTCCAAAATCCTTTTTTCTAACTGTTTGAAATGCTCAGTGCCCAGCCAAGACCTCCCTAATCCTCCCTGACTGCAGCCTAGAACTCATTCCTAAACTGGCTCTTCCTTTCCCTCCCGACTGCCAGTGTCTGGTAACCACAGCTCTCTTCTCAGCTGCCTCGAAGTCTGCTTTTTCAGATTTAACATGAGTGAAATAGTGGCAGTATCTCTTTCTGTGTCAAGCTTCTTCTGCTTAACACCCTGGTTTTCATTCAGTTCCATCCTGTCGCCACAACTGATCTCATTCACTTGTGTAGCTGAATAAGTATCCCATTCCATACCATGTTGTCTTTACACATTCATCACTGACAGACACTTAGATATACCTATTCTGGAGCTGTTGTAAATAGTGTGTTGATGCACTTGGACATGCAGGTGTCTCATTGACATAGTGACTTGATTACTTTCAGCTCTGTGCCCACCAGCAGGATGGCTAGGTTATTTGGTAGTTCCATTTTTAATTTTTTTAAAGAATACATTTTTTGTTTTTTGTAAATTTATTTATTAGAAATCTTCTTGTTAAGGTCAGTAAATTTTAGATTCTCTATTCAAGAAATGAATTATATTTCATTATTTAAAAGGATGGGGGTTTTCCCAACAGAAAGAGACAATGCTCCTTCGTTATACATACCACTGAGAAATCATTATTCTTTAGCAAGCATGTGGATTAAGTGTGTTCATAGCATTTTTTTTTTTAAGGAAAAAGAGGTAAAAACAAACAAACAAAAACCCCACCAAAATTGACACTAGTTATGTCTTTGCTTAATTGTTTGGCTTTTGGTGAGGTTTGTTTTGGGTTTTCCCCCTAAGAAAGAGTGCAGTTTTCTTAAAACTGGGCTCTATCAGGTCGTTTTAAGAGCCTCTCAGGTGCAACTGCTGTGAAAAAGACCCCAGCCTCCTGTGCCAACATTATAAGAAGTGGGCCAGCAATCTCAAAGGTGTACCAGAGTGAGCATGTCACATTCTCATTTGATTGGCCTTTGCCAGGGTAAGCTTCCTCACCTGCAGACTTGTGGGAATCTCTTGGCAACACTGAGTTAATGCTTGCCTCTTTTAGCTGGTGTTCTTTAAACCAGCATTTAACACTCACTTCCAAGAAAATCAACCTCTTCCCCTACTCATTTGTAATGCTGTAATGAAAATGCTTATCATTTATACACAATGAAGTGTGTGTGTGTGTGTGTGTGTGTGTGTGTGTGTGTGTGTGTGTGTAAACCTTATATTTTCTTACTCTCAGAATTTTTGGTTTTCATCAAGACTGGACAGAAATCAAATATCAAATAAATTGCCTTTCATTCTACCTGTTAAGAAAGCAAGACTCTGGTCTCTTATCTTAGATAGAACCCATGGCAAAGGAATGCTAAGTTTATAAGAATATTAATGTGAAATGAAAACCCACCTTTTAAATTATACATTTTCCATAGCTCATTTTATTTTTAGGATTTGTTTATATAATAGCTTATAATATAAAATGCAATAAAATAATAGCATTGACTTAGTTTAGGCTGGATTCCTGGTTAGTCATGAGGAAAATCCTGAAAGCTTACAGAGAAAATAATTGATTTCAATTTTTCTTAAGCCATAAAAATCACATTGAATTGAAATGGGTTGTATTAATAGCATGAAATGAATTGGAGGCCTGGTCTAGATATGGAACAGTTGAATGGAAGTTTTTCACAGTTACATTTAGCTTCACATTATGTGTCCTAGTGACAGTTGATTGCTGAGATCAGTGGACTCAAGCCTAGCTGCATGTTAATTCTTTCAGGAGCTTTTCAGAATAATACCAATGACAACCCCTCCCCCAACCAAAATAAATCAGATCTCTAGATTAGGACTTAGCCATAGACATTTGCAAATATCCCATCTGATCCTAATACACAGCCAGGGCTGGGGATCTCTTTGCAGAGCCCTACCTCAGGAATGTAATTGATGGAAGCTTTGGGGACAATTGTTGATAATCTACTTGCTGTGCAAGCGAGGACCTGCGCTGGATCCCTAACTCCCATGTATAACAAAGTCCTGGTTTCCACAGAGCATGTCTGTAACCTCCCACTGCTCAGGAGACAGAACCCCGAGGCTCATCAGCCAACTAACCTACCCACTGGATGAGTTCTATTTTCAGTGAGATACTGTCTCAAAAGATGATAGAGAATAATTGAGGTAACCCTCAACATTGATCTCTGGCTTCCACATGCACTTATATTCAGGCACGTATATATGCACGTGTACGCACACAAACCAGGCAGATGCAGAAAGACAACCAATGTACTAAGAGCACCCAAGAGAATCTTTAAGGATCAAGGATTAAAGAAGCTGTTAAAGTTATTCTTAATGCTGTAGTGTTTGGCTTTTTCCTGAAATTTATACCTAGAAAACTCAATGACTGCAACCAAAGCAAAGCATTTGAAAGCCTAGTAAAGGACCTAGAAGAGGGGAACAGTCCCAGAATGAAAGCTCATTCTTTCTCAAAGACTACTTTTACCTCCAAAGAATTCAAAGATACTAGGAAAACATAAATTTATCTGTCTGTCTAACCTTCCTTGATTTATATGCATGATGTTTTGATATGTGTGTATACTGTACAATACACAATTAATATATTCACTACCACACACAGCTAGCTGTCTTTTCTGTGATAAGAACATTTAAAATCTACCTTTGGCAATTTCCAAGTTTGTTATACATTATTATCACCTATAGTCACGATGTCACATAGCAGATTTCCAAATTTGTCTTTTCGATTTAAATCTCTGTGTCCTCTAGCACACTATCATTTACCTATATCTAGACCATCTCAACTCTATGCTTTTGTCATCATGATGTTAAAAGAATTATATAATTGAAAGTTAGAAGTATCTTGGGTCTGGAGAGAGATGGCTCAGTGGGTAAGAACAGTTGTGTCTCTTCCAGAGGACCCTTGTTCGGTTCCCAGCATCTATATTTGATGATAAACTGCCTAAAAACCCAGATCCAGGAAAAGATGATGCCTTCTTCTGGCCTTCATAGGTAGTGCATATATATGTGCCATGTATACTTATACAGACATATAAATTGAAAATTTAAAAAACAGTGCAGCCTTAATGTACAAAATATATGATCTTGAAGTTGATCCCCATCAGCTTCAGGGGAGTTTAGGGGGAAAGATGATGGAAATCCAAATATCTTTCACACCTTACTTTATAAGCACTGTGCTGTAGTGAGAGTTTCTGGCCTATCCAGCCCATGCTTCAAACCTGCAGTTCTGCAACTGCTTAGCCCCCAAATAATCACACAAATGTTTATATTAATTACAAACTGTTTGACCTATGGCTCAAACTTATTGCTAGCTAGCTCTTGAATCTTTACTCAACCCATTTCAACTAATCTATGTTTTGCCACATGGCTCATGGCTTACCTGGACTTTTATATTTTTCTCTCTCAGCAGCAGCTCTGCAGCATGTCCATGTGACTTTACCCTTTTTCCCCTTTAACTATGCTTGGATTTCTTGCCTGCCTATAAGCTGGATTGTCATTGGTCAAAACAGTTTCTTTATTATCCAATGGCAACTCACAGCATACAGAAAGACATCCCACGTCACTTCCCCTTTTCTGTCTATTTAAAAAGGAAGATTTCAACTTCAACATGGCAAAATAACATATAACACAATAGCTATCAAGCAAGAATTACAGTTATGATATCTAGTCTATTTGTATTTAGCAAGATTAAAAAAATATTTTATCATCTACCTTATCCTTGTGAGTCCAAAGTTTCATATCTAATTTACCTTTTATTATAACTAAGGAAAATTATACTTATGACTATTAACTCTTCAACTCCATCAAAGAACACAGAAGGATATAAAGTTATCTGAGTAAGGAAGGGCATTATGGGCAACTTCCAAATTCTCAAAATGACAGAGACATCTGGCACCTGGACAATCACCTGAAGTTTCTTTGAAACATTGGAGCATCCATCTTCAACCTACAGGCCTAGAGTCTCTAGCGGACTTTTCAGTGAAGCAGGAAATTTGAAAGACTGTTCTGCTCATTTTGGCATAGTTGTCAGTCACTTCTCCTTGTGTTCTGTGGAATATCTGGCAGTTTTCTCTGTAAAGCAGAAAACCTGAGACCGTCTTGGCTTCTGGGCAAAGTTCTGAAATCACTTTCCTATGGATCCTGCATGTCCAGTTTATACAACATACTGTCAAGCAGTCAGCAGTTAAGGCAAAAATAATGTCTTGTTCAGTGGCTAAATTTTGCCACAAGGAAAGTAAATTCCATATGGAGTTTCTTTGATGTCCATCATCTTGAAGTAGATTTGTGGTGCCAGGATCAGACATGTCTCATTGTCCAGAAAAGTCTAAGTTCTAAAAATAATTTAAATGCCATATTCTGTTGGTCTCTGAAGTGTCTGAACATTACCTATCTAACTGAAATATATTTTTGTATATCTAAAAATCCTAGCTAACATGACTATAAGTTTGATTATTATATATGATTTTTATATATGTATTATTTTTTACTTATTTTTAAGGATTTTCTCTATCCTTTCTCTTTTCCCTCTTTTCTCCCAAGTCTACATATATTTTCAAATGCACTGTAAACTGTTTAGAGGAGATACAGTAGGGTAAAAATGGTGTAAATGCAGTATGAAATAATGTGTGAAATTCTCAAAACCTTTTTGCTTTGAGGTATATTAAAATTCCAAGGACAAACCGTTAGCAATTTTTGGAAGGTCTACAAAATGTACAGTAGAAGCTGGAGATTGAGGTTTCATTACTGAGTAGAGCTAAGGACAGTCACCCACACTGTGGCCGTCTATCTAAACACCGGCATGTAGACTGGCTTTTCTGAACATCCCAGTTATTAGCTCCTAAGGAGTTGATGATTTACTTCAAGTTCCATTAATGTGACTCAAATGGGACATTATCTTTCCAGCAGCTGGAAGGAGATTTCCTGTATTTTGGAGTTTAGCCTCTGGAGAGCAGCTGAATTTTAAAATGTTTATATATCATGTCCTTTTTCTCCAAAAGGCGTACTAATAATTTTGGTTAGAATTAAATTTACAATATGTGACTAGACATTTTATTTTTACCATGATACAGTATAATCCCCTTAGAGTATTGTGTTTCATTTACGTAAATATCTGCAATTTTCAGATGTCTGTCCCTGTTTCAACAAATTGCAAAAGACTGTTGATGGTATTTGGCCTCCCAAGAGCTCACAGATTTGTTTACCAACTATGTTCAGTGTTATTTTCAAGCTTTGCCATCAAAATCGTGAGCCTCAGCCATCAGCTGTTGGGACCATTTCATAACAGTCTGATACTATTAGAACCTGACTCTTGTGTCTGTGTTAAGTTCACAACTGAACCATGGTATTGAAGGGCAAGCCCAGTAGATTCTAAGAAACTTTCAGAGCCTATATAATGATGAGGCTAGGAAGGTACTCAGTGTGGTAAGATGCTTGCTGTTCAAGTATGAGAATCTGAGTGTAGATCTTCCATACCCACATGAAAAGCAGGCACACTACCTGTGATTTCAGCACTGGGAAGGCAGATACAGGAGGGAGGGTACCTGGGCCTGCTGGTCAGCTCTTCTAGCCAATGCTCTAGCCAAATCAGTGAGCCCTGGCCTCACTGAGAGCCCTATGTATGAAAGGTGGAAAAATCAAATAAGAAAGACACACAACACCAACCTCTGCCCCCCTCTTACACACGCACACACACACCCACAGAGAGAGAGAGAGAGAGAGAGAGAGAGAGAGAGAGAGAGAGAGAGAAGAGAGAGAGAGAGAGAGAGAGAGAGAGAGAGAGAGAGAGAGAGAGAGAGAGAGAGAGAGAGAGAGAGAGAGAAAGAGAGAGAGAGAAGTTTTGCAATACAGGAGGTGTTGGGATGAAAAGGCATGTTGGGAACTGTGTAACCTGCTGTTCTCAGCATTGAGTGAGCCTTAAAGCCCCTCGGACATTGAAACACTTGCCCATGGTTACTCCATAGAGAAGAAGAATGTTTTCCTATGACTTCTAACTCCTAAGTCTGTTGAGTAAATCAGAAGGAAACACCAAGGAGCTCATGGGAGATCAGTCTGAATGTCTGCCAGGACTGAAAGGTAGGAAAGCATCCTCCTCTTCCTCTCCCCAGACGGGTTCCCAATAAAGGAAGAACAATGGGTGACAAGTCTGAGCAAAGACCATGAAAACATAAGCTTTGGCATTTGGAGAGTTATAAGCAGATAGATGCCAATGTATGTGTGTGCACACGCACATGTGCATGTGTGTAAGTGAAAGTTCTTCTACCTCACCCTGGCTCCAGTAGTTTCCATGTAGTCCAGGAAAGATGACAAACTGGTTCACCAAAGCAGCAGAGGACTTTCAGGTCTAGATGTGACTGGGATTGACTGAATTAATAACTCACAGCTGATGAGAGCCATCCACAGAGGGACAACTTTGCAAGCAATCTTCATATGATGCAGCAACTTGGAGGCATCTGGTACTTGGAAATCTCCAGAGTTACATATCAATTCCAGCTACATGGCTTGATTCATGATAAGCAGTCTCTGAGGTAATAAAAACAATAAAACAATTAGGATTTTAGCCACGTCTTCCTGGCAGCGGACTCTGCACGTTGGCCCATGGCCAGGATGAGAAATGCCAGTAGAACAGCTCTTGGGGTCAGAGTGGACATCTCTACTCTGAGGACTGCATTGAGCCCTGGTAATGGGTCTCAGGGGCCAAATGCTTACTGTAGAAATGTCAAATCTTAGGTAAAGACAGAATGATCATCTCAAGCTAATACCCAAATTACCTGAGACCTGATTTCATACCTTGAAAACAGAGCCAATCCAACCCAAAGAACTGAGAATTTGATCAGAGGTTAGGGATATAATAATGATTCTTCTTTAAATGGAATTTTCAAATGTTAATAACTGTTCAGCAGCTGTGTTAGAATTAGGTAAGTAATCCAGAATTGAACTCTTCAAGCTTCAAAATTAAGCTAGGTTTCTTTCCTAGGAGCAGATGTCAACATAATAAGTGGCAGAAGAGCTTTGCTGGGTGCTGAAAATGGCCAGGACAGAAGTGGAACATTTCAGTGTAGACCAGAGAATGAAGGAAATCATGCTTAAATAATCAAGGGCCCAAATGTCACTTACAATTCCATTGTCTCTATGAAGTTTTTCTGAAAGCATGAACTCAAAGTACTACATGTAAAAGCCAGTGCCAACAAAAAGAGTCAAGTGTCCTCAGGAAAGGCCGTGCAAACCAAGTTCTCAAACTGCAGCAGGTCTGGTCCAATGGTCACACCCTAGACCTGCTGGAGAAGGGCTAAGGCTGCCATGCCAGACTTCCTCTGACTGAGACTTGCAGGGGTCTTTAACATGATATTCTGTGAAGAACGGCAGTCTGAGACACTGCCTATACCTGCTCAGTATGAGGTACACAGCATGCAGAAAGCTTCTCACTTACTATTCCCTGTCACCCCAAGAAATGAAGACTATTAATCCACTTTTTAGAAGGAACTGAGGCCACTGAAAGACATGTGTCCACAAAGGCTGTTGAGTGCCCAAGGTTTTGACTTCAGCAGGCTGATTTTCTTTAGGGTTTTATCATGTTCGGCTGTCATTTCTTCTGGTGGCCATTGTAGCTTATTCTTACTTTGTGCCTGGATAGTGCCCTGCTTCCTACATCTCTTCCCTCCACTCCCCTGAACTTTCAGGAGTACAGGAAGTTCTGAGATCATTCCTCTCTTTTCTTATAGTGTCTCCCAGAGAGAAAGAATAAGCCACAGGCTTGGATAGAGATTTTGAGTAGGAAGTGGCAATATTTTGACAGCAAAATTTGAAAGAATAGAATTCAACATAATGTCTGAATGTCTTATAAAATTAAGAGAGTCTTCATCCTAGGAGATATATGGGATAAAAACACAAATGAGTTTAGGAAAGCCACCTTCAATGATACATCCAAATGGACAAAGGGAAGTAAGGCCACTGGCCATGTCTGAGGGAGATCTCTGATCTCTTTATGCTAACACTCAGGGGCATTTCTATACCAGATAATTGCAGGCTAGCCTAATTGGAAAAACTTCTGTTTTTAGGTCCCTGGATGTAAGACATTCAGCTATTTTAGGACTTTATTTACTACTATTTCCATTCACTGTTGTTAGAACCTATTCCTGTGTGGCCCTCTGCTGATGTGCAGCAGGCACTGTTTATCCTGCATCATCTGTCTCCTCCCCATGCTCACTGGGTACCCCTTCAGCATCAGTGATGATGGGGTCCTGCGCTAGTTATCTCCAGTGTAGTCATTGATACAGGTTTTTATATCGTTCAGGATAATATATCATATACTCAACTAATTAATATCATGAAAAATCAAACTGAAAATCAAGATAACAATAAAATATGAATGGCTCTGTTCTATTTCTCTATCTTTATTCATTACAAAATTTGATGAATACATTTGGGCCATTTCCGGAGCCCTGCGATGCTGGCCCATTCCCTCAGCATCAGCCCAGTCTCCCTGCCAAACTCAGCCAATTCCTTTGACAACACCTATGTTCTAAGTGCCCTATACTCAAAGGCTCCAAGTCTCACCTTCAGCAAGATTTCTGCATACACTGTTTATGCTTTATGACCAGCGTTCTCTTCCTCTCCCTTTGCTGGCTGGGCCTTTCTCATCTGCCAGCTCTGAAGAAAAAATATATATATATAAAACAGTAAGAGTGTGGGGTCAATACACAAGCAGTATTTATCAAAACCTAGTGTGGTGATATATCGTATATTTAATTAAAAAGTATTCTAAAATATCAGAGGACAGAGCCAAGCCATGAATGTCAGGGTGTGATGTCCCACACATTTAATCCCATTACTGGGGAGGTGGGGGAGACAGAGGTGCAGTCTAGATCTCTGTGAGTTCAAGGCCTAACAGAGCCAGGTGGTGGTGGCACACACCTTTAATCCTCCCTCTAGGAAAGTTGAACCAGGAAGAAAGATGAGGCTGTAGGAGGCAGGAATTCTTCCCTTGCCCTGCCACTGCCCTTTCAGGTGAGGACAGACGGACAGAGGATTCATGGCGACAGGCCTGAGGAGTGAGAACTGGGTGAGAACTGGCCATGGTTTGTTTCTCTGTCACTCTGATATTTCAGCTTTTCCCCCAATATCTGGCTCTGGGTTTTTATTATAATAACAAATAAAACTTGTGTAATAACCTAGGCCTCAGTAAACTGGAAGTCTCCCTAATTTATCAATATAAACTTCATTAGGAACAGAGTTTGCCTTGTAATTTATTTCCAGTAAATGTTTAAGATGTATTACTGATAAAAAGTTTTTATTTTGGGTATGAAATTAGCTGCCATTGATAGTTGCACACACAGGAGCAATGTGCTGTGTTGTCCACCTGACTGGGCTCTCGGGCAGGGAGTCTTGATCTAATATAGATTATGGAAATAATAAAATCCATTTTGTCTCAGATCCCATAGTATCTGCAGTGCAGGTGCCCTGGGTAGGGATGGGAATATGCTTTGAGAGTGGAGAGACACTCACTGTGCTGTGGAGTCCTGAGGCACCCTAACAGACCCACCCTGCTTTGATTTCAGGTGTGTTTTTTGTTCTAAATGTCACTTTACTAGTCCTTACCTGGATGCTTAAGCAACTGGAGGCTATGGTTCCTAATGGCTCTTCAGGGCTCCAGCTGCTGTGCTGCCCACCTTCTGCACACTCTCCTTCCTGGGTGGGTATTTGTGCATGCTATTGCTTCACTTCCCGTGGCTGAGAGCTAGGCAACACACCCACGTTTCTTTCCTGATGATTCAAGCCCTACAAAATGGCTACATTTTACTTTTTTTTTTAGGGGAAAAGAAGCTGTGAATCTTGTGGATTTTTTTTTTCACTAGAATCATCTTAGGCCCTTTCATTTTAAAAACAAAAAGAAAAATGCCTGAAATCTGCAAATGCCTAATCTTGCTTCAGCCACCACTGGCTGGAGTCGCTACCTCTTTCTCCCTGCTAGAGTTCTTGGTAATTCTGAGATCCGAACTCTGCCTACTTATCAAGGTGGTTTGAGGGAATCTCCTGAGGAATTTGAAAGTTCTTTTTGAATGGACTAATTCTGAAAGAGGTTGTGGGATGTGTTCCGGATGTCTTGGAACCAGATCAAGGCAGTGCTTTATTTTAAGGCCTCATTTCGTCTCATGACTGCCATTTTCTGTCTTTCTGCCCCTTCCTGTCTTTTTTCTTTTCTCCTTCTCTATGGTCCTTCCCTTCTTCCCCCTCCTCACCCTCCTACCCTTCTTACTTTGTTTCATTCATGTATCTGTTCTCTTTCCCTCCTGGTGTGCAGTTCATTAGGTAGCTGTTTTTAAGATGAAGCAACCATGTAACCAACACTGGTAGAGCTTCAGAATAACCAAGGGACCACTGTCTCCAGCCCTAGCACAGGTTGGGGATATATTACCCATCCTATTTTTAGAGATGAGTATGGTGGGCAGGCTCTAAAACAGTGGAAAAATTCAACACTACACCACGGCTCAGATCCTGGCAAGAAACCATGCGTCCTCATCCCACGCCACCCCCTCTCTTGGGCAGGAACAGGCACACAGACTGCCTTCCTCCCAACTTCAAAGTCCCCAGCACAAGGGAGAAGCTGCCACCAGCCAGACTGGGAGCAGCCAGAGTGGGAAGCTCCAGGGATTGATTACCAATATCAGTAAGCGTCAGCTCACACCCTAGGAAGGAAATCAGGCCTTTGAAGCTACATTTGGGGAATGTGAGGGCAGGAAGACTATTCTGGATTTGTGAGCACAGTGAAGCTATTTACAAGTGAAGTCTTTCATTCCTTTATCAGAGAAACAAACCAGCTGTCCTATTAGTCTTAACACTGTGATCTGGTGTGTGATAGCAATGGGTTAACAACATCCTCTCTCCCCAAGGCAGGATATGATGATGTCTCCACGGACCCTTTAAAAACAAACAAAGGAAAACACTTAGGCATCCTTAGGCATTTAGCCACTGGAATGGAAAAAGAGGAGTTGCTTAAAGGAGAGAGCCAGGCACAGTAGGTTTTGAACTGTGATGCCTCAAGTGTATCCTCAGTTCCTCGCTGTGGACAATGAAATCCTGGGGGAGGAGAGGAACTTTAAAAAGACTACTCACTCTCCTTTTCAAAAACAAGTGGCTCTGGGTGCTCGCACTAGGTACTAGGCCTGCATATTGTCTGCTAAGGAGGGAATTTACCGTTGCCATCTGGAAAAGCGACCATCCTAACTGTGAGGGAGTCTTGGCACACGGAAGAGAAAGGTAAGGACTGCTCTTACGAATCGGAATGAGCAGGTCTCACTGAGGGCAACACAACACCTACAACTTCTCACTCTCATTTTTTCCCCTCATGCCTTTAAATATTCTTTTTAAGATTGGCCACTGGTTTATTTTATTTCTAGGGAAGGAACAGATCCTTCAGAGATCACCAAAGTTTTCCAGGTATAGTGGCCCATGCCTTTAACCTCAGCACTCAGGAGGCAGATACAGGCAGATGTCAGTGAGTTCAAGGCCAGCCTAGTCTACAAAACAGGTGGTCCAAGAGATCTGCCAAAGTCAGTATGACAGAACTCAACTGAAGTTCTGAGCCATAAGCTAGTGTTTGGCGACTGGCATGATATGTAAGATTTACCATTTATTTGTGCCAATGAATTGTTTATAAAACTGAATAATCTGCATATACGCATTTTCTTGGCTGGCCTTTAACACATGGAGATCTGTCTGTCTCTGCTTCCTGGGCACAGGGACTAAAGGCATGTAACCACTATGCCTGCATTGCATATATGGATTTGTTCCACTTTTGTATGTTCATGATACTATGGAAATATGAAGAACTCTCACTCAGTCTTTTGTACATTTCCTGATGAGCTATTCCCTTGTAATGAACTCTTTGTACCATGTTGGTATGACCAAACTCATCATGTTGTGACCAGCATGACCATACCGATGTTAATATCAATATAAGAAAGAAGGTCCTTCTGTTACTTTACTCCAAAACTCCAGACCTAAGCAGGAGAAAGCTCTGTTTTTCATGGTGCAAAAAGTGTTAGATAAGTAAATACTAAACAAAAAATTAAAATAATTGGTTCTGGCATGAAGAGATATTCAGTGGTCAAGAAGATTTGATGCTCTTCCAAACCATCCAAGTGTGTTACTAGCAACGGCATCCAGAAACTCACAATTGACCGTAACTTCAGCTCCAGGTCTCAGCATCCATGGAAAAGCCAGGCACAGCACACATGTCTGTCACCCTAGCACAGGGGCAGGGGCAAACAGATGCTGGTGCTCACTGGTGAACCAGTCTAGTTGAGTCTGAGCTGTAAGTTCAGTTAGACTTGGTCTCAAAGAGTAAGATGGAAAGTGACAGAAAAGGACAGCTGACCTCTGGCCTCCACGCATGAGTGTACATACACATGTTCACACACACAGGAACACATCCATACACACACACACACACACACACACACACACACACACACAAGTGATTTTTAAAAATTATGATGAATTGAAAGAAAAATAAAATCTGTACTCAGGAAATAATTGTGTGCTGAGAATATTCTTGGCAAAGAAAATTTGGAAAAATGCATGATCCAAATATCAATCGCTAATAAAGAACATGATGGAAACATAATTTTCAATATTAACATTATGAAACCTTTTACAATTTTCTACATTGAAGTGTGTGTTTATCCTAGGAAGGACTAAAAAGGACTCACATGGTCCTGTGGTGTGACCTTAAGTCAGGACAGCCAAGATATGTGGGAGCCACATACAGAAGCAGCGCAAATGTCTGTCAACTCATTGATAGTGAACTGAGTACGAATGTGACCAATGGAAAAACCTTCCTGCTGCCAAAACAGCCATTGAGACTTTGATAAGATGGGGACAGTTTAGTGGTGGGTACAAGTCAGAGACCTATTAAAGTTAGATGGAATTTTAAAAGATTAAAAGAAAGAAAACACGGTATGTGGGCCAATCAGTGTCCCTAACTTATTAAAATAGACTCCAGTGTCCTGTGCATCCTGCCCTGTCCCATCAACAACAGCTTTTTGTAC
>PVIH01005799.1:38970-104789 GCA_004025045.1 Sigmodon hispidus
CCCCCCCCCCCCCCGCAGCCCTTCCACTGCCCTGAGAAGACTGTAGCATTTGCACAGGCAAGCTAGCAGCCCTTGCAAGCATCTACTTTCATCCTTTCTGCTTCTCAGAATCAAACAGTCCCTAGGCTGTGCCAAGTAGACCCTGGATTGAAACTGCAAACAGGATTAAACTGTCCTCGCGCTGGTGCAGCTGGGGTCCTAGATGCTTCCTGGCTCTGGCCATTCCTGCTAACTCTCTGAGCTGGTTTTTGAGACACCCCCCACGCACCGCCTTCTTTCCATCTCTATTGCACCTTTCTGCTTCAGGTCTCCATGGTCTGGTGCCCTGTTATGCAACATCTTCCTAATTAACTTGTCAGCTTCTCACGATTTCACAAGTCTACCTCAAACTGATTCGATTCCAGCATCTCTGCTCATCACACTTCAATAGTTCCTCACTATTCTCCATTAAATGGCTTCCTGGGGAGGAGGCCCTAGCCGTATCCCTCAAACTTGATCTTCAAATACCCATCATCATAATTAATCAAGAAACATTCATTGTTTTCAAAACTGAAATGTCCATGTAGATCATACATGGAAACCATCCTGTGTATTAACTATAACATGTTATCTTTTTATACATTGTTCTCCACACTTCATAAAATCTTTTTGCTCTAAATAACATGTCATGTAACCTCTTTTAATTTTCATAATGTAGATAGCCTTTCTGTCTCATTAAGTAGTCTTCTAACATATCATTTGACATACAATATTTACTTTTTAGTGTGATATTTTCCAAAGTTATATATCCACAAGTTAAAAATCAAATATTATCAAAAAACCATAGAACAAAAAATGGTACAATTCTGTGACACCTGTTCTCACTTCAGCCTGGTTCCCAGAAGTAGCCAGTTAAGAACATTTAAATACTGTTTCTACTAACTTATCTCTATGTTTCCAAACAATATATGTCTAGTCATAAGATTAATTTATATTTTGTTAACTTTATAGTATAATATAGTTAATTATTCAACAAATGAAATATTGTTTCCCCCCCCAACCTTATGCTGGACATTGTTCCAGGAATTAAGGATCTAGCCATAGGCTGGACAGAGAAAGTCATTCCATTCAGGAAATTTGACCTCTAAAGAAAAAGCAATTGGAAAGTGATTCAGTGAGTAAAGAAAGTTAATATGCTATAGAGTATGCAAAAAATTCAACTGGGATAGAAAGTGAAAAGACTGGATTTCAATAGGAAAGAAACATTCTTCTGAGGTGACATGTGAGTTGAGTCCTGAGTGCTGAGAAATGCCTGCATTGTGAACCCCTGGGGTGAAAGGAAATCTCTGTGCATTGGGGGAAGGTCTGGTTCTGGGTAACAAAGACCTTAACAAAATGGCTTAGTGAATGAATGTTGTATTTTTCTTCTTACAGGAGGCTCAGGACAGACAAAGCAGAGCCCAGGCTCTTTCAGCTCCACATCTGGAAAACCCTAGAGGCCTTTGCATGAAGTCCCAAACCATAAGAAGAGCCACAGAGGAGTGTGCATACTTTTTTGTGTGGGTGCCAACTCTGAAACTTCCCATCTCTCTGCTCACGTCTTTTTGGCCAGGCCTTAGCCACACTGACGCACCAAGCTGTAGGAGAAAATTGAAATGTAGTTTCTCACCCTGGACTGACCCTTCGGATCCCACTCCAACTATAGGAACACCTGACTCACTCTTGAGGGAGGGGAGACAAAACTGGATTTGCCAGGAGTGGAGACTGAACTAAGCATTATTGTGTCAGTGGGACCATAGGACTGTCTGCTGCCTGCCCAGGGAGGGGATGGGGAGTTGTGGAGAAGAAAAAAATGACCTGATGTGGGGGGAGGGGGAAGGGACCTTGAATAAGGATATACAGGGATGGAAAAAAAAATTCAGAGGGAAAGCTGAACACAAAGTAAATATATGTGTAGCAATCTTATTTAAAAAAAAAAAAAGAAAAAAATGTAGTTTCTATTCTGAGCAGCCATTAACTAAGCTAAAATGGTCCCTGTGAACCTGTTATTTATTATAGCTTTACTATTATGCTAATAAATCTTGGGATAGAATGGAAAATTTAATATAATCTCTCTAACAATGTAACTGAAATCCCATTAGCACTATTGCTGAAGAATCTTCAATAGTAACTTTGACCTTGTAACAATATATTGAAAATGTGTCTCTGCCATTGACCTTTGACAGTAACTTTGACCTTGTAATATATATTGAAAAATGCACCTCCTATTTTGACATTTTTGAGAGGCAACAGGAAAAATGAAAATTACTTTCAATATATCTTTGTCAACTTTCATGTGGAATGTGACTCCACACCGGAAGAGGATCATGAGGTGGCTCTTCTCCAGTAATTATTCTTGGCTTTGACATCACCTGTCCCACACAGCGTTCTCTCTTGTAGTGTGTTAGATTTTTTTAGTTTACTTCTTTGTGTATTCTACTGGCCCTTTAAAGGCTGGCATCTGTCTCCAACCTCTCATCATATTGCTTGAATTCCCTTAGCAGACATTTAAATATCTCTAGGACATATGCCTACCTTTTCCTGAGAAAAAGGTTGTATTCACAGTCACCTCTTGTCTTTTGCAGAGAAAATTGCCACTCTTCAGGATCGCCTTACTTAAGAGTATCCCAACTGTACTTAGGTTTATAATCCATCTCAGATGTTACCATGTTCCTGAAGCTCTCCTGCAGGAATCTGTTCTCTGTCAACAGTGAGTCTTAACATACTCTGCACTCTGTAAACGTTTCCTAGATGGACACACCAAGCCGCTAAGGAGCATGCCAATTAGCTATTTTTATGCTACATATTAATTTTTCAAGATTCTGCCATTAAAAACTGAACATTTGAGAGTACTGGTAGCACTGTTCACTGCATTCCCAACCTAGGAGCAGATATGGAGCTGAAGGACGTTTAATGTTTCCCAACTGTTTACACAGCGCAGCAAGGATAATGCAGCCAAATCCATCAGTCTTCTCTCATCCGAGGATTTCAAATGCTGACCAAGAAACTGTGCTGAACATCTGACACCTCTTGACTTTTCTTACCTGTTCTTCATCAAAAACTCGTTAGAAATTTTATTACATATGAATAAATTGCAAAGACACAATCTGGAACGACTGTAGAGTTTCTATATAAACAGTTTCAGAGTCTCTTTTCGAATAAGATGTTTCTTGGCTGATTATTTTCAGCACATAAGAATAGCTGGGTTGTTTAAAATGCTGGGATTTTAGTATCTCTGTTTGAAAAACCTGATCTTAGCCAGGAATAATTTAAGACTAAAGGGAACTAAATCTTCTGTATAATCTTGAAACTATAGAGTTATGAAGCTTCCAGATACTGTCTTTGATAGTGTGCTGCAGATATAAAGTATAAAAACTGGATATTTATTTTTTATATATTCACATCAGCATCCAAGGTCATTTTTAAAGTGACTTATCTTATTCTGCTGGTCTTACTATTGTGATCTTTTCAAGCTCTCTGATCTCAAGTCTTCCATTCCAAGTGGTAATTGTGATGTTCATTGTTCATTGTGTCTACAACCTGACACAACAGCCATCTTGCCTGTACTGCATACAGCTACTCCACAGGCCCTCGGAACACCGCTGTACATTAAACTATCCTGTAGAGCTGGAGTGTTGGCTTAGCAGTTAGGAGCACTTGCTGCTCCTGCAGAGGACCCAGGTTTAGTACCCAGCATCCACATGGCATCTCATAATTGTCTGTAATTATAGTTCCAGAGGGATCTGATGGCTTCTTCTGACCTCTGCAGATAGTAAGCTCATGTAATGTATGTGTGTATACATATGCATATATATGCAGGCAAACACTCATACATATAACAATGTCTTCATAATAAATAAAACTTATGCTATTATTAATTTAACTTGACCAAAATTGTACTTTTCATTGATAAACATCATTTTCTAAGTCTAAAAACTACTATTTTAATCACATACAGCATATCCACTTAATTAGGCTTTCTATATACTGCTTTCTTCCAAGATAGAGTTACTGAAAAATATGTTCAATTTTAGTCATGAGAGGAGTACAGATAATAAAGACACGTAGAGACTGCTCACCCTGCTAGATGCTTGTAATCACAGATAGCAAGTACTGCTGAGAGGTGAACAAAACAGATACCCTCATACATTGTTGGTAGAAATGCAAGCTTTTAGTTGTTCCCCGAGGTTTAAACACAATTACCACATTTTCTGTGATTCTCTTGTACACACCCATCTAAGAGAGGTGAATATGTATCTCTGTGCAACTTACAAATATTCATAACATCATCTTTCATGATAGCCAAAAGAATGGAAACAACTCAGGAATGATCAGATGAATAGCATGTTATTTTCAAATAATGAAATTTTATTTTCTCATGTGAAGAATGAAGTCTACTATGGTCTACGACGTCTTGAAAATGCCATGCTGAAGAGAGCAGAAAACAAAAGACTCCATATTAGCATTTATGATAAAGGTCCACATGAGTACCTAGGGCAAGGAGAAGGCAGGAGAGAGAATCTAGAGTGCCTGCTAAAGCATGCAACTCTATCGTGATATATTGTGTATCTAATAAAGTTTGCCTGAAAAACCAGAGGACAGAGCCACCCACATCTACCCAGGAAGGTCACTGGTGACCCACACATACTTTTAGTCCCAGAGAAGAAGAGATCCTCTGGATCTCTGTGAGTTCAAAGCCGAACAAAGCCAGGTGGTATTAGTAGCCCACACCTTTAATCCTGGCTCTAGGAAAGTTGAACCAGGAAGTGAGATGTTTGGGTGGAGAAAGAGGAGGCAGGAGTTCAGCCCTTTGCCTGTGACCCTTTTAGGTGAGGACTGAGAAACATTTAGTCTGAGGATTTGTAAGGGACAGATAGGTGAGAAGTGGGTGTATCTTGCTTTTCTGTCTCTCTGATCATTCAGCTTTTCCTCAATATCTGGCTCCAGGTTTTTATTATGTGACCAAGTAGAATTTGTGCAATAAAATTCATTGTGGTGCTGATTGCCAAGCATTAAGAACCATTGAACAGTACACTTTAAGTGGGTGACTGGTATGGTATGTGAAATCTATTTGGATAAAGCTGTTAAAAACAAAACTTGGCCAGGCAGTGTTGGCAACACCTTTAATATCGCACTAGGAGGGAGAAACAGGTGGATCTCTGTGAGTCTGAGGCCAGCCTGATCAACAGAACTAGATCCAGGACAGTCAAGGCTACCCAGCAAAGGCCTGTCTCAAAAAGCAAAACCAAACAAACAGAAAGCCATAAAAATAGAGCAGGGCACTCCTTGCATGGATAAAAAATATCATCTTCATCATGATGTCACCATTATCATCTAGCTGACAGCACAACAGGGACCTTTGACCTTCAATCGCTCACAGGCAGACACTAGCATTTCATTCATTTACACATTTGTCTGCTTGTCCCCTGTGATATGAAATCAGAGCTCCCAGCCCCAACAGGAAGTTTGCAACAGTTCTTTCATAAGAACTTTTAAGCAGTTTAATGGTATCTAACAGTGAATTAAAATCCTGCTTTGATGCCACCCTGAAATATCAGAAGGGCTTAGATTGATAAAATACAACTTAACTTTACTAAAAGTTTTTTCGTAAATAAAACAAAAAAATCAATCACATTAAAGCACATAGAATCTCAGGTGCCTTAAATCCTTACATAAACTACTATGGGTCTATCAGAAACTAAAACTACAAAATTCACTCCAAAATGTAAGAGTAGTATTTATATACCAAGTTTGATTTAAATCAAGCAAGCTATTTAAATGTTGGTCTGGTCATCTACAGAATATTTCCAAATTGTTTTCATATATATTTTCTTCTACCCACTAGATCATCATCTGCTTCAGGGATGCCAGTATCACAACCCTCAGGACCAGAAATCACACTTACTTAGCTCTCTCTCACACATGTGCTACTCAGTGGGCAGTAAATGCTCTCAAACTGGAGTCTTTGCTTTTGAAGAAGGCTAAAATTGCAATCCTCCTGTCTCAGCCTCTAGAGTAGCTGAGATTTCAAGCCTGTGCCTCCTGACTATGCTGACTGATCTCTTTTAAAATGTCCATTCTCTAAAGTGTTCCTATACCACATTAAGTTTGAGGAACACACACTTCAATGTACTAAAGCAATTCACTGTATATTTAGTTTCAAGATATTTTTATTTCCAGTGGTTATTCTGGAACAAACCTATTTTCACAGAAAGGACACATATAAAAAGGATTTTGAAAACTCATTCTTAAAATGTAGATGGATTTTTGTCACTGTTTATTCAAAGTCCATCCAAGCATTTATTATTTATGAGAACTGTCTCTGGGCCAGACACTGAAAGGTACTGTATCATAAGATGAATAAAACATAAGTCCTGGGCCATAAACTATTTGCAATGTACCATTGGACAGATCTTAAAGGAACCTAGGTTTTGGTGCCTCAGGAAAACATGCTACCAATTAACATCATCATTCTTAAAGTTCAGTGAGATTCTCTTTCTTAACTTCAGATTATAGCACTGATGTTCTCATATATACTAAGAACAGAGCTATTGAAAATAATCTCTCGCAGATCTATCTTTCATCCTCAAGGAACAAAACAGCATAATTAGATGCTGTGGGCCAGGAACTGTGCTGAAGCACGAGAGGACACTCATGCTCCGAGGCCTACAGTGCACTGTCAGCTTTAAGAAGGGCTAGTTCTTTGAACTGTCGGCCCAGAGCATTTCTCTAGCCTTCTGGCCCATCTGTGGATGTTTAAAAGAGAGAGAAAAGGGAAATAAATCAGTTCTCTGCTATCCTGACTTGCATATATTTTGAATACTTCATGACAAATGTTTTATTAATTATTTCTGGTTTATAAAAAAATATGAGCTGTGAAATTCTGAGGGAAACATTTTACTATACACAGAGACCAAGCCTTTTGGGAGGCTTCAGATGGTTGGTACCACAGGAAGTAAAGATGTTAATCATTATTACAGCATTTAAATGACCACCAGGTAGACATGTCTAATTATTCAGACCTTCCCATCCTTCAGTAATGACCAGTGACTGTGCTATCATGCAAATTAGTTTTATTAGCATATTCCTAAAATCCATAGCAAATGAACACCAATCAGATAAGTTGCAAACTGATCGATTCTTTTTTTAAATTCTTATAGAATAAAGTCTCATTTTTAATCCATGCACCCCCTTGCTCCAACTCCCTTTCCCTCCTGACCCCTCCCAGTCAGCCTTCAGCTTCCCTCCTCTTCATCCCCCCATCCCTTCCCCAGACAGGACAAGAGGTCCCAAGATGAATTAGCACAGGATTCACTCCAGGCAAGTCTGATTTCCTCATCCTAATATAAAGACTGGATTAGATGTTCCTCTGGAGGAAATGGGCTCCAAAGTGCCAGTTCATGCACAAAAACACAGTCTGAACCCTCCCCTTGAGGCTCCACATATTGTCCATGCCAGTGGACAGTTGCCTATCCTTGGAGGGCTTAGTTCCTTTTGCAGATGGTTCCCAGGTAGCTGTTCTTGATTCAGTGAGCTCCCCAGAGCTCCAGCCAGCCATCACTGTGAGAATTTTCCTCATAGTCCCTATCCCCTTGCTCATATAGACTCTTCTCCCCTGGACCAGCGACTCAGCCCAGTGCTTAGCCATGTATCCCAGCCTCTACCTCTATTCATTGTTGGATGTAAGTTCTGTGATGGCACTTGGGGTGGTTATTCATTTGATTAATAATAGCTTTGCTATTGGTTCGAGATCTAGCCAGGGACATCTTGTGAGTTCCTGGAGGTTTCCTAGCACCCGGTCTTTTTCCAGCCCCACACTGGCTTCCTCTATTAAGACCTCCATCTCTTTTTCTTTCTCTCTTCCTCCTTGTTGTTCCTCTCACTCAGTCATCTCCTTCTCTTATGAGTTGTTCCCACCTCTTCTTGGTTGCAACCCTTTAAGCTCCCAATTAGCTAAGGAGATCTTCTCTATTTTCTCTTCCTAGGGGACTCCCTGGATGTCTCTCTTAAGTTCCTTCAGATCCCAAGCTGTTCAGTGGTTGTGGTTTGCAGCTTGGACATGCTTTGCTTTTTGTTTAAAGTCCATTAATGAGTGAGTACATCCCCTGCTTATCTTTCTGGGTTTGTGATACCTTGCTCAGGAGGATATTCTTCAAATCCTGCGAATTTTAGGATATCATTTTTCTTACTGCTGAGTAGTACTCCATTGTGTAGATGTACCACAGTTTGTTAATCCATTCTTCATTTGAGGGGCATCTAGGTTATTTCCAGGTTCTTGCTATTACAAATAATGCTGCTATGAACATAGTTGGGCTAATGCCTTTGGAGTGTGAATGTGCTTCTTTAGGGTATATGCCCAGTAGTGGTATTGCTGGATCATTGGGAAGATTGATTCCCAGTTTTCTGAGAAACCGCCATATTGCCATTTCAGAGTGGCTGAACAAGTTTATACTCCCACTAACAATAAAGGAATGTTCTCCTTGCTCCACATCCTCTCCTGCATAGGCTGTCATCTGTGTTTTTAATCTTAGCCATTCTGACAGGTGGTATCTCAAAGTTGTTTTGATTTGCATTTCTCTGATGGCTAAAGATGTTGAGCACTTTTTCAAGTGCCTTTCACCCATTTGTAAATCTGCTGAGAATTCCCTTTTTAGTTCTGAACCCCATTTTTAATTGAGTTATTTAAGGTTTTGGGATCTAGTTTCTTGAGTTCTCTATATATTTTAGAGACCAATCCTCTGTCAGTTGCAGAGTTGGTGAAAATCTTTTCCCATTCTGTAGGCTGTCATTTTGTCCTATTGACTGTGTCCTTGGCTTTACAGAAGCTTCTCAGTTTTAGGAGGTCCCACTTATTGATTGTTGTTCTTAGTGTCTGTGCTACTGGTGTTTTATTTAGGAAGTGGTCACCTGTACCAATTCATTGAAAGGTATTTCCCAGTTTCTTTTCTATCAAGTTTAGTGTAGCTGGGTTTATGTTGAGGTCTTTGATCCACTTCAATTTGAGTTTTGTGCAAGGTGATAGGGCAAACTGACCAATTCTTTTAAGGTAGGTCACTTTGGGGATCAATATCAGAAGTGATTCTTGTGTGTGTGTGTGTGTGTGTGTGTGTGTGTGTGTGTGTGTATTGCAATCTGATCCTCAATTACAGTGGAGGACATGGTGGAAAGATGAAGCTAAGACCATTGAACAACAAAGCAGGGCTAGTGGTATGGAAACCTCTCAAGACCAACTTCTTGGAGTGGGTAATTATGCTAATGTATAAAGACAATTTTTATATAATGACCACACCCCAGCTTTATGCCATGCAGCAGGCTTAAATATTTGTTAAGGAATTTAAAAAGTAGGAAAAAAACTTAGTCACTTACTAAAGTTATACAGGGCCTAAAAGAAACCTTCACTGAACCTGGTGCCAAGGAAACCTTCAAGAACCCACAAGTTGTCCCTGGCTAGGACTCCAAGTAATAGTAGAGAGGTGCCTAAATGAGACTTCCCCTATAATGAAATGAACGACTACCATAATTCTCATTATAGAACCTTCATCCAACAATGGATAGAGGCAGAAGTAGAAATCTATAGCACCAGGTTGAGCTCCCAGGCCAGATTCAGAGAAAGAGGGGAGAGAGTATATGAGCAAAGGAATCAGGATCATGAGCTGGCTGTCCCAAGCTATTGGGAGCTCACTGACTCTGATATAATCACTGATAAACATTCATGAAAAGGAAATCTTCCAAAGATAGATGAGTGTCAAATGGCATCAGCAGTTTGTTGCCTCTTGCAATAGGATCAGAAAATGATGTTCCTGGTACATGAACTGACATTCTCTACAGAGGAACACCTAACTCAGCCTTAGTACTTGAACAAAGGACTTGGACCTACCTCAACTGGATATGTCAGACTGAACTGACCCACCACGGGACCGTGTCCTCCTTGGGTAATAGATGAGGGGATGGGGTAGGGAGAAGCTGAGGGGGGACTGGGAAGAACTGGGAGGATGGAAGAGAGGGGAACAGTGGTAGATATAAAAAACTGTTTAAATAAAAGAAATGGAAAAATTATTTAAAAATGAAAAAAGAAACCTTCACTGATCTCTTACAAAGATTGACTTCTGCAGTAAATAAAATGGTACCTAATTCAGAAGTTAGACAAACAATAACATAATCTTTGGCTTTTGAAAATTCTAACTCACAATGCAAAAGAGTAATTGGGCCATTAAAGGCAATATCAGTACTTTTTGAAGAATGGATCTGAAATATAATCAATATTGAATCTCATAATCATAATGATGCTTGGATAGGAGAGGTGATTTCCAGAGGTTTTAAAAAAATTTGAAATGTCAAGTGTTTCAATTGTGTGGTAAACAAGGTCATCTAAAAAGAGATTATAAACAAGCCATTCCAAGAAACATTGCTTTATCTAGGAATAATCTGATTTGAAGGCCCTTCCCTCTGGAATATGCAAAAAATGTGAAAAAGACTGACACTGGACCAATAAATGTCAACCAACAGGTGACAGTCAAGGTAACCCTTTGCCTTTGGGAAACAGTTTAGTTCAGTAAACCCTGTCATGGTGGAGGAAATTCCTTCCCAGAGCAATTGAAGAACTTAATGCCTAGTGTAAAAACAAAATAAAACAAAACAAAACAAAAGCAAAAAACAAACAACAAACCTACACTGTTCTGGGTGATGGAACAGCTACAAAAGAGAAAAAATAAGGAGAAAATGTAAAGCTAAAATTTTGACAAACTTCTATAACTGAACAAAGACCAGAATTAAAACTATGACTAAATGATGTTGTCACTGAAGGTCTTGTAGACATAGGTATAGATGTAACAATAATCGTACCAGAGGTCAATGTTCAGCTTTTAGAAATTGGATCATTATCCAATATCCAGGTAAAATAGAATGTAAGATGGGTCAAAAATACAGAGAGGAAAATTAAAGTCATATGTGGCTAATATAGCAACGAATTTATGGAGCTATGATTTGTTACAACAATGGAAAACTCAGATTAGCATTTCTCCAATCTCAGAAATAAACCATAAACTAATGTATATTCCTGGGGAAAATTTAAAAAGCTATTATAAAGAACAGTTACTGATCTTTCTGGTTGTACAACAACATGGCACAATAGCTGCTGATCATTCAAAGGCATAAATGGCTCTACCTTTAAAATGGCTAACAGACAAGTCTAAGTGGGTTGAGCAAAGGCTTTTAGCATCAGAGAAATTACAGACCTCAAAACAGCTGGTACAGGAGCAGCAAAATAGTCAGTATATTGAAGAATCAACCTGTACTTAGACTTCTCCAGTAAATTTTATTAAAAGGAAAGAGCTATTGACAAGGTGATTCAGCCAATGGGTTCTTTACAATCTGCAATTCCTTTACCTTCTCTGTTATCTAAAGGATTTCCTCTTAAACTATTGTTTCTTTATTATTCCTTTACAAAGAAGTGACAGAGAAAAATTTGCCTTCATGATGCCTACTTATAATAATTCTTAGGCTATAAAGAGATTGTAAGGATTCCCAGTATATAGTGGCCACATGGTAAACCCAATATGGCACCAGCAGAACATGCCATATGGAGGGCACATCCCCAGGCATGACTATGTAAATCTGTGCCCACCCTGAAGACTCTCATATTTCTATAGATCCTGCTAATGACCCCCCACCTTTCAAATCTCAATGCTCACCTGCAGCTTTTCCAACTCCTCTCCTTTCCAAGAACTCCAAACCTGGTTCCCCCACCAGTCACTCACTCCTGTGCTTCTAAGGATCCTGGATCTAGTTCTCCCTCTGTGGGAAGTGGCTGATATAGATGGGATAGTGAAAGTTTATATCATGTTTCCACTGTCAGAACTTTCTTAGGTGGCAAAAAAGTTGGGCTCTTATAGTTTTAACTGTACTGTCTTTACAAAGGAATTCCAATATATCACTCAATCTTATGCTCTCACTTTTTATGATATATATACTATTCTGACAAATAATCTCCTCCCCAAACAGCAAAGGTGAGTTTGGGAACAGGCCAGAAAGTATGCAGATGAGGTTCATCAGACAATGTAGCACACCCCTAGGAGTCAAGGCTGTTCCAGGTGTAGACCCCCACTGGAATTACAATATACTTAGGGGAGTCTTAGCCAGAGACAATTTTGAGACCTGCTTACTGGCAGGTCTATGTAGAGATGCTCTGAAGCCTGTCAATTTTGAAAAAATGCAAGAGGTAGTACAGGATAAACAGGAGAATCCATCCCAGTTTGTGGAATTCCTCACAAATGCACTCTTACAATATACTACCTTAGATCCTGAGAGCACTGAGGGAAGGCAACTCCTCGTGACCCTTTGATTTTGTTTCTGTTTTGTTTTTTGTTTTTGTTTTTGTTTTTCCCCCAGAGCTACTGCAACATCAGAGCCAAGCTTAGACCTTTTGAGAGGGGTCCACTGACTCCACAGGCAAAAGCCTTAGTGCTGGCTTTTAAGGTGTATCACAGGAAAGATAAGAAAACACTCCAGGAAAGATACCTCCTGCTGGCCAAAGCTATCCGACCAGCTTCTTTGCCTCCTTCCATGGCAAACAGATTTAGACTCCAGGTACGTGCTTTCAGTGTGGCCAGCTCAGCCATTGGTTTCGCTCTTGCCCAGCCTCGAGGAGGCCATCCAGGACTTGCTCTAGGTGCCATAGGAAACACCGGAACAGTAACTGTTCCCAAGCCCCAAGTGGCAGGGAGGCAGTACACACAGACCATTTCCTGGCTGATCTCCTAGGCCTGGCTGTGGATGATTGATCTGACCAGGCTGTCCTAACCCAACTACCATCATCACTTTTTGTGATAGGAGCCTCTGGTAGTCATAACAGTATCAGGGTGGTCCATTTCCTTCCTCGTGGACACTGGGGCCACATACTCAGTCCTGCAGGAGTTTTGGAGTTCTACCTCTTTTTCTAGTCTCTCCATTGTCGGGGTGGGAAGCAAACAATTCCAGCCTTATCAGACACTGCCACTTAATTGCATTTTCAGAGATATCCCTATCACCCACTCATTTTTGTCAAGCCAAACTGCCCCATACCCCTAATGGGAAGGGATTTTTTAGCTGAAGTAAAAGCTTTCAGGTTTTTTTAGTCTCCACATTACACCTGAATCCAGACTCCGCCAGCCGCTCTAGCTGCTTCCTTGCCTATTTTGCTATCTGCTCAGCCTGTCAGCTCTAGTCCCCCATACACTCTTCCATTCTCCCAAGTGGACTCCAAGTTTGGGATATCCAGAATTCTTGTGGGTTGCTAGACACCTTTCCGTAAAATTCCTGTCTCTGATTTTCCATTCCAGCCTGCTTCTCAGAGCCCAAGTCGAGATGGTTACCAGAAACACAAAGCTCAAAGGTATTACATCTCACCCTTCCCCTCCCCTACAGACTAGCCCTCCAGCTGCCACTGCTGGAGAATGAAAAAACCCAGAAGCCAGTTTTACCACTGGAAAACAGTTGACCGCCACCCCCTGAGGACTAGAGAAAGGAACTAGGAGCCATTTTTAGAGCTGGTAACAGGTAAAACAGACCATTCTCCTCACCCCCCAGGACCAAAGACAAAGAACCAGAAGCCATTTTTAATGGACCCCATCATAGCAGAGGTCCAACCCATTTTTCCCATCCCCCCTACATAAATTCAGTTTTCTTTTTATAATAAACATAAAGGTGAGATAAGAATTCCTGGTATGTAGCGGCCACATGGTAAACCCAACATGGCATCAGCAGAACACACCATATGGAGGGCACATACCCAGGCATGGCTATGTAAATTTGTGCCCACCTGCTCTCTTAAAAGGAGACATTACGTGAAAGCAGGTCTCTCTTTCCTCCTCTGCTTCTTCTTTCTTGTACCTGCTTGGTAACTCCCTTGAATAAACTCTAGTATGGCATCTGGTGGTATGTGTCTGTTCTCACACACAAAGCTAACAGAGATACCATTGGAAAGTTCTGCCATAGGAAATGGTAAATAGCCCCACACTATGCCATTATTTTATACACAACTGTCTTAAATAATACAAAACCAATTTCCTCAATCTATAGTTTAGCATTACATGGATGACCTCTTACTAGATGATTCAAATGTAGATACTTTAGAAAGAATTTTGAAGTAAAGAAAATTTGTTTCAAACCTTAAATACTGACAAGGACTTAAATAGTTCAAGAGAATTCCTAGCTGAAACTGAGAGATAATTGGCTTTGATGAAAAAGAAATACAAGATGCACATGTGGATCATTTGAATCCAAAGCTTGATTTCATTATGGTTATTTTACCTTCCAGCATTCTACTACAGGAATTTTAATGCAGAGGGAAGATATTCTCTTAGAATGGAACCTTTTACCACATAAACAGAGAAAAAAACATTTAAAAATGTATATGAAAAAAGTTTCAGAGTTAATTTGAAAAGGAAAATTAAGACTTTGTCAATTAGCAGAAATAGACCCAGCAGAAATTGTAGTACTTTTTACCAATGAGAAAATGTCTTCTTTATGTACAGAAAAATGAATATTGGCAAAGAGCTTGCACTAATTGGGGGGAGGGGATTAACAACAAATATTCCAAAAGCAAGAGAATTCAATTTATAAAGTGAATTAATTGGATTCTTCCTCATATTATTTTGAAAACACCAATTTTTTGAGACCCTACATTTTATAGTAATACAAACAAATTAGAAAATGCAGGTTATAAATCAGTAAATTTATGTAAAGTGGCTCAAAGCCCTTATGATTTCGTCAAAAAGTCAGAATTATATGCTATTCTGATGGTATTACTGAATTTTATAGGACCTCTTAACATAGTTATGATTTCTCAGCATGAGTTGTTTTGCACATTGAAACTGCTGAATTTATTCCTGATAAGTCAGAATTAACTTGGTTATTTATTCAGTTACTATAAAAAATCAGAAATAAGGATTATTCCTTATATATAACACACATCCAATCCATATGGGTCTGTCAGGCCCTCTAGCACAAGGTAACAATGAATTAATCAACTATTGATAGTAAATGTGCTGGAGGTCTCAGACATTTAAAAAAAAACCCACCAAATCAATAGTAAAGGTTTGAAAAAGGATTTTTTCATACTTTGCCACAAGCCAAGGATACTATAAGGAAATGCCCTACTTGTTCTTCATACAGCCAAACTCCACTTCCTTCAGAAAGTAACCCTAAGGATACTCAAAGGCATGAAATATGGCATATGGGGGGCTGGAGAGATGGCTCAGTGGTTAAGAGCACCGTCTGCTCTTCCAGAGGACCTGGGTTCGATTCCCAGCACCCACATGGCAGCTAACAACTGTCTGTAGTTCCAGTTCCAGGCAAACACCAAGCCAAATAAATAAATAAATAAATAAAGTTAAAAAAAAAGAAATATGGCATATGGATGCATTTCATTTTGTAGAACTGAAAAATTAAAATATGATACCATTGCTACCTAGTCAGGATTTCAATAGGCTTTGAGTTCTGAAAGGCTGATTCTATAATCACACATTTGCTAGAAGTTATGGCCATCATAAGAATACCTGTACAAACTAAGACTTACAATGCTCCAGTGTATGTCTCTAGTAAAATGAAAAGTCTTTGTTTATTACAATAAAAAGCATATTACAGAAATACCACACAGGGCAAACAGTTATAGAAAGATGAAATAAAATTCTAAAAGATAAACAGAAATGGGTAATAGCGACCCCCAGAAATTGGTTGCATAATGCATTATCAACTTTGAATTTTCTCAGTGTTAATGAAAAAGAAATGACAGCTGCAGAGAAAGACTGGATAATAGGAAAAAAAAAAAAAGTACTGAGTTAAATAAGCCTGTATACTTTAATGATGCCTTGATTTCAGAATGAAAACCAAGGTATGTGTTACATTGGGAAAGAGGTTTTGCTTTTGTTACCAGAGGAGATAAAAAAAAAAAAAGAGCTATACATACCACTAAAATTGATAAAGGTTTGATTTGAACAAGAGAGACCTCTTAATTAGAAGAGATGATAGTTCATCAAACAACATGACCATTCAATCTAAAGTGATCATTCAATCTAAAATAATTTATATGACTAACAAATGCTTGTCATTTAATCTGCTATAACTTACCCAAAGAGAAACTCCCCAAAGTTAGGGAAGGAGGTTTTGTTTTTGTCTTTCTAGGATAATAAAAACAACCATCTTAAGGAATTTAAAGTCCTTGGCACACATAAGCGTCTAAAGAAGGGAGGACTACCTGGAAAAATGACCAGAAAATAATCTGACCTAATGTGATCTCCAAAGTCTCCAAAAAGATACGGGATCCCACAACAATAATTCCACATGAACTGTGATAACATCACTAAGATGACAAGTGCCATCCAAAGATTAGCTTTGAACTACAAACTGCTTAGGACAATTTCAAGGTGGCTGGCTGAGATGATTCAGCCTCATAGACTACTCTAGCCAGGACTTGAAACAAGTCCTACACTTTTCCACTACACAGAGACTGGACAACAAATGATACAGCTACCTCTCCCAGGGCTTGACAATTAACCCATTTTTCCTTTTCAGGATCTTCTAAAGATGCTGTTGCCCCAAGACATCAGGAAGTAAATTTAAGAACACAACACCCAAATTCCCAAAAGGTGGGGGTGGGTGTTTTTTGGCTGTTCAGTGAGTCATAGATATCTGTCATTGCTTAGGATGGTTGGTTACAGGTTGTATTGGTAATGGTCAGAAAAAAAGCTGAACAAAGGAGATTAGATTCAGGGTTCTTGCTTAAGAAGGCAGGGGGTCTATAGAAATAATAAGATAAAAGAGTAGATTATTGAATCTACTCTGAAAAGAAAAAAAAAGGAAATATAGATATGATAGGATAAAAGGGCAGATTATTAAATCTACTTTTAAAAGCATTACTTGTTTTAGATATTTTACCCTGATATGGATCTTTAGATATTAATAAAGTTAAGATTATTTTTGTTAGAATATACTGTACATACATTTCTAAACTTGTTCAAGGTATTGTACCTAATACATCTCATTTAGCAATGTAATATAAACTGCTAGTCCTTGAAAGATACAATTACAAACTAAGTTAGATAATAAAGAAATGCAGGTGAGTAGTCAGTCATTACAACCAAACTTCTAGGCACATTAGGTATGTTTTCAAGGTCAAACATGTATTTTAGATGGACAGGTTGTAAGGATTCCTGTCATTCCACGTAGCTGAGCCCCTCGGCCCAGGTGGGATGCACCTTGCACAAAGGCACGCCCCTGGGCATGGCTACGTAAACTCTGCAGCACTTTGGACAGAAGCACCTGCCTGGACCCAGAAGCACCTCTCTGGACCCATGAGGCATACCGTGAAGTGAAGCACCTCCTTGGACCCAGAAGCACCTCCCTAGACCCATGACACATACCCATGCATGCCCCTTCCCTTAAAAGGGACTGCGAGCATGTGCTCTGGTCCTTTTCTTCTCTGTCCCCTGACTTCTTTCAAACACTTCAGAGATCTACAGAATACAGCACTTAAAATGCTTTAATAAGATAGGTTCTTTTTTTTTTTTTTTTTTTTTTTTAATGACAGTGAGAAAGCACCCTGGCAGCACCATCTACTTTAGAGAAGATAATGGGCATCAAAGAAACTCCTCATGAAGTTATGAAGTTTACTTTCTTTGTGGTAAATGTTAGTCACTGAGCAAGAAAGTGCCCTTGCCCTGACTGCTGACAGTATGCTATCCAAAATGGACAAGCAGAACACAAAGAAAGGACTACTAAACCTTACTAAGACAAGATAGGACAGCCCTTCAGAATATCCAGCTTTCCAGCTTCACAGAAAATTCTGTTCGATATGCTAGTCCTGTAGGCCAAAGAAGGATATCCCAATGTTGCAAAGGAACCTTGAGTGATTGTCCAGGCAGCCAGCTGTTTCTGTCATTTCTCACATTTTTGGAAGTTCTTTCTTGTACTTCCTGTTTACTCAGATAATATTATTTCCTTCTTGGGTCTCTGATAGAGTTGAAGACTCTGTAGTTATAGTTTTCCTTGTTACCAGAATCAGAAAAGAAATTCACTAAAGAGGTGTAGTGCACAGAGTTGATAAACATTAAAAGATAGTTTGAGTAATGCAAATTAGAATAGAAAGTAAATTAGGTACAACCTTTGGACTCACCAAGATTGAATAAATAATGGGGTATTTTCTCTGAATTTGTCAAATGTTAATGAACTGGACATTGTTAATATAATTCTTGATTGTATCTATTGTATGTAGTTATGGGATTTGTTGTATATAATTTTTCTTATATAACTGCTTTTTATTCAGTTTTGGAATGAATATATAATTGTTTTTAAGATGTTTACTAAAAAAATAAAACCTATCAAAATGATTTAGTAAATTCCATATTAATTTTATTTAAGAACTCATATCATATAAAAGTTTTATTTCATAATGCATAGCTAATGTTTCTGGTCAAGTACCCATTACCATGAATCCTTTTGGTTTCCCCCACTCAGGTAGCTGCATATGACTATTGCCTCCACAGAGAAAGAGATGATGATGTAAAGATGCTGGGAAGACCCTTCTCAGTTGTCCCTCAGGAGTCTGAGAGGCATTCAGTACCATGGATTTATTATTCAAAGTTGAGTGAGAAACACAGTCCTGAGAGTGTTTTCATAAAATATATTTCCTTTTGGTTTAGACTTAACTATTAACACCTGTTGTATGTAAATATTGCTGGCTCTTCTGTGACAGCATCAGTATCCAGCTTCCAATTTCCATTCTTTAAAGTATTTCTCCATTGTGTTCCGAGACTTAAAGGTGCCGACATTAACAGTGGGAATGATTTTCTTTGGCTTCAGCCACTGGACAAAACGCTTCATTTCTAGGTAGCTGCTGTGTTCACTATAGGGAATTCCTGTTTGATCAAAAAGAGGTTATTTACTAAAAACCAAAATAATAATAAAAGTAAAAGAAGATAGAAAAGCAACCTAGAATATTGTTGTTAAAAACTATGGTGCTTTAGTTATGACAATAAAACTTGATGTCTTTATGATTAGTAAAGATTAAAACATTAACATAACATAAAACTCAGGGAGCACACACAAACCCCACAAAAACTCCAAATACTACCTTTAATTGCACATACCTAAAAATATGCATTTTTAGAATTATATTTAATTGGGATTTTCTTCCTCTAAATCAATGGTTCTCAACCTGTGGGCTGCAACCCCTCTGGGGGTGAACAACCTTTTCACAGGGATCACCTAAGACCATCAGAAAACACAGGTATTTATATTACAGTTCAGAACAGTGTGAAAATTAAAGTTATAAAGCAGCAATGAAAATAATGTTACGGTTGGGGTCAGCACAGCACGAGAAACTATATTAAAAAGTCACTCACAGCATTAGGAAGGCTGAGGACCACTGCTGGAAACACGTCACTTAGCTGTGAGCACCAGGAAAATGAGAGAAAACAGGAGGGAAATGGGAAGAACGCCAAGCGGGGACTTGTGGCTTCTAGTGTAAGACAATGCCAGCACTAAACTGTACACAGAAAAAGAGGATTCTAAAAGTCCCTTTGTCATGAGAGTCCCCTGAATGAACTGGTCGTCGGTGGTCTGGTGACACAGCACTTGTCCACCCGCCATCAAGTACTAAGACAGTTCGGAGGACAAGGTAAACCTCCCCCAAGGGACTGAAACACAAAGGCGGCCCACACCAGCTGTCAGTTATGCACTCTCCACCTCTAACCCACCCCTTTCTGTCTTAACCTCACTGTTTCCTGTCAGCTAAACTTGGCTATAAACCACAGCATTGCCTCTTTCAAGTAATTCTGTAATTTCCTCTAAATACCACTGACTACAGCATGTAGCGATCTGCATTAGCTAGCATCAGAATATCGTCAACTTTTGTATGCTGGCTTACAATGGATTGGATAGAAATTCAGAGTTCTAGAGAGTCTTAAAAATCTAGAGCTACTAAATTCCTTGTCACCCGTTTTTCTTGGTTCTTAATTTTACAGTGCTTTTAAAAAATGAATAGTAACAAAATCATTAAAAGTGAAAACTTCTGGGCCAGGGAGATGGTTCAGTAGGTTAGGACACTTACTGCCATGCTTGACGATTCAAATTTGAGCCACAGGACCCACGTGGCAGGAAAACCAACTCCTGCAAGCAGTCATTTGGGCTCCACAGCCACATACAGTGTATGCTCACAAATAAAGACATAATAAAAAAGGAGAAATTGATGAAAAGTGAGAAATTTGAACAATTTTTACCATATATGGATATATTTCCTTTTGTCTGGGGAGTAATATCTTCTATGCTTGTTATGTTGTTAGAATGTGTCCATCCTGTAGGTCGAAAAGCCAAAATCTGATCGTATTTTCCACCACACTTCTTCAAATGACTCTGTAAGCCCTGTTAAATAAAAACAGTGCAATGATCTGCTGGTCAGTGTCAACAGAGATGGACCACGTGGAATTAAAGGGTGAGATTAGAAACTAGCACTGACAATCACATTCAGAACAGCTTCTGCCATTAACGCTGGTGTGCAGCCACCCAGGGCCAAGCTTCTAAGGAAAACAGTCATAGGAAACACACACAGCTTCTCTTTTTGACTTTCCTAAGCAAGCTAAGGCAATGCCTGGAAAAAGTATAATGAATCATTTTAAAGCAAAGTAATGAAGTTAAATGAATCATGATTGAGTTAGCTACAAAAACCCTCATCTCTTTCCAAACCCCACATCTAGAGATATTAATATTGATAACAATAAACATAAGTGCAACACAAGTCTTTGAGTATAAGCTGATGAGGGACATAGAAATCACCAGCTACAAGTGGCACTGTACTTAGTACACATCTACATTTTAAAATGTACCCTAGCATTCCTCCTGGGCTTTGCTTTTTACCTCTCAAACATGAACTGGATTCATCTGCAGTCTTCAAGTCACTGTAATCAGAAGTAATGTGCTGTCTCAGTCACTGTTCTATTGCTATGAAGAGACACTATAACCAAAGCAACTCTTATAAAAGAAAGTGCTTAACTGGGAACTTGTTTATAGTTTCAGAGGCTTAGTGAAGTATCATTATGGCAGGGAACATGAGGAGGGTAGGCAAAGAACGGAGAAGTAGCTGAGAAGTCTACATCCTGAACTGAAAACAGAGAGACTGAACCTAGCACGGTGGGCTTTTGAAACCTCAAAGCCCACCCTCATTGACACACTTCCTCCAACAAAGGCACACTGTCTAATTCTTCTTTTCAAATAGTGCCACTACCTGATGACAAATATATAAGCCTATGAGGACCATTCTTATTCAAAGCACTATATTCCACTCTCAGACCCCATGGGTTTGTAGCCATATCATAATGTAAATGCATTTAGTCCAATTTCAAAAGTCCCCATAGTCACAGTCTCAACAATGTTTAAAGATTCAAACATCAAAGTCTCCTCTGAGACTCCTGCCATCTAACTGAAATCCCCTATAAAATCAAAATTAAAAAACAAACACACACAGATCACATACTTCCAACATACAATGCCACAAAATGCACATGACCATTCCAAGAGGGAGGAAAGAAGCATGTGAGGGAACACTGGATCAAAGCAAGACTGAAAATTCTGGAGGTCAGACTCCAAATTCTGCAACTTCATGTGTGATTTCATAGTGCTCTTCAGATCTCCAGCTCCTTCCAGCCTTGTTGACTGCAGCACACTTCATTCTCTTGAGTTGGTTCCACTCCCTGTTAGCAGCTCTTCTTGGCAGGTACCCCAGGACTCTGGCATCTCCAACATCTTGGGGTCTCCAAGGCAAATCCAGGCTTCTTCTTCACAGTTTCACACAATGGCCTTTCTAGGTCTCCATGCAAGGATATCCCTGATACGTGCCTGGACATGGAGGGAGATTCTACAATTCCTTTCTTGTATGCTTGACTCTAAGGCCACAACAACATGGCTGAAGCAGCCAAGTTCTGTTGCTTACTGGGGTAGAGCGTGGCCCCTCTTTTTCAATTACATCTTCATCAGCTTTCTATTGTAATGGTTCCTTCACTGCTTAAGTTTTTCTCTAATTCCTTTTCGGGAGTTGGACGCTAATTGAATGGGGTCTCACCCTGAGGTCACCACTCCCTTTATTCCATATATTGTCAGGCTTTTCTTTATAAACTTTTTATCTCCTTCAGCACTGGACTTAGCTCCAGGCTACTCCTTTTCTCATTAAACTGTATTCTTCCTTGCTCAGTTTGCTCCTTTTTATTGTAGACATGCATAAGAGTGACCAAGAATAATCATAAGACATAGTCAACACCAGATTGTCTTAAAAATTCTTCTGCCAATGCCATTAGCCCAAAAGTCTTCAATTCAGCTTCAGGAAGATTTTCTTATTTTAGGACAAGGGCAAAAAGTAGCTACATTCATTGCTGAAATATTAGAAAAATATTAGAAAAAAATGGTCTCTGGGCCATTTACTGATATGCTTCCCCTCGGAAACTTCTTGAGCTAGGCCCCAGATCAAGCCACCCGCAGCACTGTCTTCTATGCTCCTCCTAGGATAGCACTTAAGCCTTGCTTAAAGTGCCCAACTACTTTTCTAGTCCAAACTCCCAAAGTCTTCCCTGTTCCTCCCACAAACATCAATTCCCCAGTCTCTGGTACCAACTTCTGCCTTAGTCCCTCTTCTATTGCTGTGAAGAGACATTATTACCAAGGATTTTTTTTTTAATAAAGCATTTAATTGAGGGCTTGCTTACAGTTTCAGAGGTTTAATCCATTAACATCAAGGCAACAGACATAGCAGCAGGCAGGTGCTGAAGAAGTAGTTGAAAGCTATGTCCTGATCCAAATACAGAGACAGAGAGGATGGGCCTGCCACGGGCTTTTGAAACTTCAAAACCCACCCCCAATGAGACACTTTCTCCAACAAGGCCACACCTTCTAGTCCTCTTCAAATCATACCACTTCCTGATGACTATACATTCAAATATATAACCCTATGAGAGCTACTCTTATCCAAACAACCACACACCCACACATGCTCTTCTGTAAGTGTTGAGCAGAATAAAATGGCTCAGATAGTCATAACTGTTACATTTCAAAAACCTCTTTAAGAATCCATTCCAGCCAAGCAGTGGTGGCACATGCCTTTAATCCCAGAACTTGGGAGGCAGAGACAGGCGGAGTACAAGGCCGATCTAGTACTAGTCTACAGTTCCAGAACAGGCTCCAAAACTACAGAGAAACGTGTCTCAAAAAACAAAAACAAACCAAACCAAACAACCCAAAAAGAAAACAAGAATCCACTGCATGTCAAATTTCTGAAAGGCAGAAGAAATTCAGCTGACAGTAACAGAGGCACGAGAATTAGAAGGCTGACATAAGGGACTTTTTTCTTAAGCCAATACTTTTGGTTTTCAGGTTGAAACCTAGGATTTCAAAAGCTTAGAATGCACTAAAATTCACTTCATTGATGAAATAATCACATTTGTGTGTGTGTGTGTGTGTGTGTGTGTAGGATGTGGGATGTCTTGCTCTATCATGATCTGCCTTGTTACCTAGAGTCAGGGTCGGTCACTGAACCTGGAGCAGGTTGGTGGCCAGCAGCACAGCAGTGAGTTTTACATGGCGTCTAGACATTTGAAGCCAGGGCCACATGTTTGTGCAGCAATTGCTCTTATCTGCTGAGTGCTTCCCAGCAACCCCCTCCCACTTTCTTACCTTCATTAATGTGAAGCAAATATAAAGATATCTATTATGAAAAACTCATATTTCTAACCAACTCCTAAATCTTGGTATTATAGACATTTAAGTTTCCATTACATCCCTGCCATTGTAAATTTTATTATTTTCTTAATTACTATTTTTCCCCATTTTCCCCTCCAGAAGAAAGGAAGTAACTATCAGTAAAAAGAGGTTGTGGATAATACATATAATTATACACTAGTTCCATAAACTGGGGTCTAGTTTGAAGCTTTTACTACCAACTTATCCACTTCTATTTGTTTCTTCAAGACTACCTGAAAGAATGAAATGAGAACCAATTTTTGGTTTCTAGGAGACGCATCAGTTATTCTAAAAATAGCATGTGATATAAACCAGTGCTACAAATAGAAACCTATGGTTACATGAGTCAAATCCAGAGAAGGCTGCCAGCGGCCACTAGCTGTACATTAACCACAATCGCAGGACTGTTCTCATGAGGAGAGTTATTATAAACAAGTTAGTCAACACAAAATCCCTGATTTATGACTGCCTCTCTCTGTTTATTAGTAACCAGTTTGTGAGAAAAATGCCTTGCTAATGTCACCAGCTCCCCTCGGAATTCCAGCAATCCTCACGGCATCTGTGTATTGCGTTTACCACAGTTAGTCAATAAGGGTTAAGTCTGAGGTGGCACTCAACCATACAATGCCTGTAAGACCTTGAGATGAGCCACAGTAAGAATTAAGTATCATTTGTAGCCTTTCAGGGTTAATTCTTAGACATGAGAGTACATGTGTTTGTGTTCCCATGTGTCCATGTGCTTGTGGAGGCCAGACAGGACATTCTTGTGTGTCATTCACTGGGATCCATCTACTTTTAGGACAGGTTCTCTCACTATCTGAAGCTTGCCAAATAGCTGGCTGGTCATGGAGGCCTAGAGATTTACCTATCTCTGCTTCATAATGCTGTAAAAACATATACTTTGTACAGTTTTTTTTTTTTAAACATGAATCTGGAGATAGAACTCAAGTCCTTGTACATGTAAGGCAAGCACTTGACTGTTCCCACAGTCCAAAACCTTTTTAAGATTCCCTGAACACTCTGAAAACTATTAGGTTTCTCTTTTAACAAAAAACTATTATGTCTGATGCAATACAAATATTTAGGGTTGGTAAAGTTGGCAATAATCACTAAGACACAGGATTACAACAATCATCAGATTCTACTCCTCCAAGTTTGTAAGACAAGAAAGCTTCAGAAATGTCACATAACCTGTCCATTTTAATGGAGGATGAGAGAGACCTCTGAAGGCAGCACCAATGAACATCTGCTCTAGAGGGAAAGGGGACATGGCCCTATCCGGAGCTTTACAGCCCCATCTTTCAGGTGTGCCGGGAGAGACTCCACCTACCTTTACTTACTGCCTTAGAATATCTGTCACCTAAGAGTCCTAAAAAACGGCCTTTTCATAACGGATTACATTTTAGTATAAACTCCCTAAAGTGGTAAAACACACTCAGTGAGGATTAAACATCTAGACAGGTATCAGGTCACTCCTTTTTCAAGGACATCAGCCTAAATAGTGCTCAGAATAAAGGCTTGCAAATATTAAGCCAGTTTGAGTTCCTGCATAAAAACTATACTTGAGTTTGCGGTTGCCCCAAGATTTATTTCTGTTTAGGTCTGGAATGATAGAAATACAGTCTCTAGAAGAAGGCCACGAGGAACACAAAGCAGTCTGAGAAGCTATTGGCTGTGCAGGAACCATCAGAGTCCTCTCTGAGTAAGGCTGCTGCGAAACCTCACTTTATAATTGCAGTCCATCACCAGTTTCTCCCTAGATCCCCACCAGCAACAAAAACACTCACCTCTCTAAGGAACCCAAGTACTCTATGTGCCCTGCCTCTGTAGTACTATGGCTGCCTCACCACAGGGAAGCCAAGCCTCTGCAGTACTTTGTCTTTTAACAGCCAATGCTCTGCCTCTGGTCTCCATTTCTTTACCTCTCCTTTGCTTATTCGTTGTTTTGTTTGCTTGTTTTTTCTCTCTTGACTTCCAGTGTTAAAATCACTAAAATCAGCAGTTTTTAGACTATTTACAAAATCAAAGCTGTGCAACATTGCCATTGTTAAATTCTAGAACATTTAGAACATCATCCCCAAAACAAACCCTGTCACTGGCAGTCACTCTCCATTGTCTTCTTCCAAACTCTGGTAATCATGACCCTGCAATTGGAGCCTACAGGTTTATATACTCTGGGCATTTCACATGAACAAAATCATATAGGAATTATGTTTGGCTAATTTTGCATATTTTCACATAGTTTGTACTTTCTGGTGGAAGAACATTCTGTTTTATGGATATATCACATTTTATTTGTTCATTTACTATTTAATGGGTATTGCAGTTGTCTCTAATTTTTGGCTGTTATGTCATGCTACTGTGAATATTTAAACAGTTTTATGCAAGGTGATGCTTTTGTTATTCTTAGATAGGACTGGGATATGCCCAGGAATGGCAAGGTCATCACCAAACTGAATGTACAGACATAATTTCACAATCCCACTAGTAAAAGAACAGGGTTTAAATTTCCTATACCCTCACCAACAGTAGTTACTGTCTATCTGTTTTACTACAGCTATCCAAGTACATGTCAAGGGGTGATTTCACTATGGTTAGGATCTGGAATGTCCTGACCGGTAAAAGCACTGTGCTGCCTTTAGTATGGTTATGGGCTGGCTGTGGATGTGCGTACTTTGGACAATCTTCTCATTCCTTCCTTAGCTCTCTGCCATCTGGCTCCTCCCACTATGACTTCATGGCATAGTCCCTATGCTGGTCAGCAAGGCTGCTCTAGGCACAGACTGTCTTCCTTCCCTCACTTGGCCTTCTCAGCAGCAGAGAGCATCTGGGAACACTCCTGTGAACACTTCTAACCCTTCAGCATCCATAGTACTGACTACCCCACCCTGACAGTCTGCTCAGATGAAACACTGGGGAGGGGATAAAGAAGTGCTGCCTGCTCTCCAAGACAGTGCCATGCATCCCTCTGAGTAATCAGCACCTCCTGAGACTCTACAAGTAGGCAGCTCCCAAACTTAAAGATGCTACAGGGCTGACTCAATTAATTAGCAATGTGCAAAACTCTGCCTTGGCTGTACCTGAAAATTTATGGATTATAAACCCAGGAAAATAGGTCCCAGACTTATACTTTCACTTCATGCACCAAGGTGTACAGAGAGAATTCCTGCTCAAGGAATAAGCTTTTATTTTCTCGATATCTTGTCATTTGTATAGTACAGGCTTCCTAGGTTCAGAGACATGACTTCATAAGCACTATGGCAGAAGCAAAACCACATTTTTGTGTATTATGTTCTAATTCATGTTTAATATAAAATATTACTATATTCCATTGGCAGCTGGCCAGATGTTAGAATATGGCATAAGTCTAGAACTTAAATCTGAGAGGTAAGCCCAGAAATCACAGCAAATGTCAGACATTTCATATGACATGTTTTTGTTTATACCTGGAGACTCACTTGTAAGAAGACTCACTTGGTGCTAGGTGAGATAAGAATTCCTGGTATGCAGCAGCCAAGGCCACATGGTAAATCAATAGGGCACGCCCCTAGGCGTGGCTATGTAAATCCGTGCCCATCCATTCTCTTAAAAGGAGGTTCCATATGGCAGTCTGTCTCTTCTCTCTTCTGCTTCTGTGCTCCTGTACTCCGTACTCGCTTGGCAACTCTCCTGAATCAACTCTCGTATGACCCTGGTAGTGTGTGTGTGTGCCTGTTCGCACGAGCAAAACCAACATCAGCTGCACTAATTCATTCAGTAGACGCCAGTTCAATATCAGAACTGAACAGGATAGACCTGAGGAAATGAACTTACCAATGTCTAACTCCCTCCCTCACACAGAAATGACTAGGAAAAATGGTCCTGATTAGAAGTCTGGATGGCCAGATGTTACACACGCTTCTATCTGTGTTCCTGTCTTTGCGTTATAAGTCCTGGTGGGCCTGTGAGTTACTTTATACAGGCATTCACACAGAAAAGCTAACACATGAAATGATTCCCTTGGAGTGGAGGGAGGACTTCATTCTGACAGAATTCCTTAGAGTCAAATATAGAAAAATATCTGCCCTGGTTCTTCCTAAAAGACACACATCTGGAATGCTTACCTTAAAATTAATTTGCATCATTGGGAGGAGGTGAACCAAAGAACTGCTCATGTCTGTTGTTATGAGGGAATTAATTTCTGGTATATTGAGGCACTGCAAAGTTTTATATTTTTCTTGGGACATGCCCACCTTTGAACCCAAAACATCAGCAATGGCTGCAGGCAAAGCAAAAGATGAACACAATAAAATCATGGCTTGTTAAATAAACAAAGTTATATAACTTATTCAAATTTTAAAATAAGGATTTACCAAATAAAAGCCAAATTCATACAAACAAACATTCACACTTTAATCACAAATAGACAGATGACTGTGCTCATTAGCTATGTGAAATTAACAACCTGAAAGCCAGAGAATTTCTTTTTAAAAGTCTATTACTTATTATTTAAAACTCACAAAAGAAGTATAGAAAGCAGAGGTGCCAAAATGGCTCAGAACATAAAGCTTTCGCATCCTAGTCTGTGGCTCACAACACCTGTAATGCCAGCTCCATGGCAATCTGATGCCCTTTCTGGCTTTTGTGGGCACCTGTACTCACATGTACACATGATAAAAATAAAATTAATCATATAAAAGAGAGTAGTGTATAAAGAAGTAGATGGAAAGGAAGTACATTGGACATGTTAAGCCCTGGCCTTCCCACTAATCTCTTGGAAGTTGACAGTGTCATCATACTCAAGAAGAAATGGGGAGCAGAGCACTGTGCAGAAACAGAACAAGACACCTCTGATACAAACTAAAGAAGACAGAAGAAATCTCCCAGGAGCAAAAGCTTCACTGTTCTCTGACAGTTTGCTGGTGGTTTCCAAGAGGAACGCTGCACCTTTCAAAGCTACAATGCTACACAGATTTTGCCAATAAACAATCTATAGACATGTGTCAACATAAATGCACTTATCAAATGTATCCATAAACTTTAGCTTCGTGGTTTAAATGTATCAAACACCATCTATTTTCCCTCTCACTTTAAAGGTAGTACTGGATTATTGCCGAAAATAAGTATCAAATGCAAGAGTAGAGAGTGAAAAGGCCTTATGCAAGAGAATCTGATCTTCATAATATATTAATGTAAATTAGACACAGCTACCACCCACCTAGGAAGACTTTCTCCTTTCCGATACAGTAAGTGCCACAGACAACCAGAGCGCGTGGGTTTAGAGTTACAGTCTCAAAGGCAGTGTTGATGGCAAACTGGATAACCTCCTGCTGGGATGGGAAGGTATATTCTGGGCTGCAGTATCTGTGACAAGGAAACGTAGCTCTTATTAACAGAGGAATATGCTACTTTAGAAGAAAACTACTGAATTTCATATACCAGGAGTATAACATATTAAAAGGACACAGACTCACACTGCCTAGAATGAAAATACTTACTTTCAGTTACTGCCAACTTATGACAGAATAATAGTTTTTCAATATACATTTTCAATTATGTTTTTATTCTCAAAGAAATGTCCTGTTTTCTCAATAAAAATATTTCTACTCAGGTAACCACTTTAGTTATGAATGATAAAACTCAGTATATATTTTTAAAATCCAAGTCACTATCAAGGAAAATATAATTGAAAGAGACTATATTTATAGGAAAGAATTATGACTTAAATAAAAAAAGTAAATATAAATTTTAACGTAGTATTTCAACTTAGAGGTGATATCCACATGGTTATCACCTCTCACAGATACATAAATGTGTTTATCACAAGAATGCAGTAGACATAGGGCTGGCGAGACAGCTCAGGGGTTAAGAGGACATTCTGTTCTTCCAGGGGACCTGAGCTCAGTTCCCAGCACCCACTCAGTCAGATGCCATCCTAACCTGTGACTCCAGCTCTCAGGGATCCAGTGCCTTAGGCTGCACTGATACTGCTCTCAATTGCATACTCACAGACACATACAACCAAAATAATAAAAACAAATCTTTAAAAAAAAAACCCACAACAGACCTATCTGGATCCAGATACAAAAACACCCAGGAAAAGGCTGGCCTCAAGCTATCATCTGCATATATTTTGAGATGAAAAGGATGATTTTGCCAAAATATAATACACTAGAAACACCAAACAAATGATTTCTTGTGACTTCCAGGATTGTTTTTGCTACTCAGTCATCAAATAGAAAAAAGAATTTCAGTCCTTTCTCCTATGGAAACTCACAAAGAAATTCAGGATCATATGAAGAATAAAAACTTATTTCTTTAATTTATTTATTACTTAAAGTACATAGGTTGGAGAGCGTCCCTGTGAGCAGACTGGCTGTGGGAAGACCTGTCTTTCTGCTTGTTTGGAAATATTGCCCTTAAATAAAACATCTCATCTAAAATCCTTGAAATATTTAATAGAATTAGACCAAAGAGATCAGTAAGTTAATATGTAATATGTTATATGCCAAAAATATATACAATTTCTGTCAGCTACATTTTAATAAAGCTGAGACTACATAATTTAAATAAAACTCTTATGTGAATTTTATTTGATATCTGTATCAAGGATTCAAAGGTACTACTTATGAATTACCATTTTAAGAAAAGAACAAAAGTAATTCCAATAGTCATGAACTAAACAGTATTGTGGCCTCTGTTTCCTCTTCATAATCACGCCCAGCAATTATATCGACACTTCAGAACAAGAACAACTTAAAGGGCATTTTTTAAAAACTTGTCCCTCCCCTCTTTTCTCTTTTTAGAAACAGAATTGTCCTATAATAACAACAAAATATTATGACATAATTCTAAATTTGCCTTTTAGCAGGTACATTTTTTTAATGTCATCCTTTTGATAAGCATTCTTAAAAATAATTGGCTGTAAACCATCATTTTAATTATCTAAACAAATGCTTAAATTATTCATCAAATGCAGAGCAAAACCCCCAGAGAGAAGAGAGAGGACGCAAGGAAAGCCTGTCTTACGTGGTATCTAAGTAGAGCGTGTGGACATTCTTGTCTGCAAGAAGAGAGCGCTCCATGCTGGGGTCTGCTCGGAAGTCTCCAGTGTGCAGTATGACAGCGCCATCCGGAAGATGGAAAAGGATCATGGCAGCACCTGGACAGCTGGATACAAACATCTTAGAGGAACATGTGGAACACAGACAAAGCACTTGGAGCAAGGGAACTTCTTTCAGCATCAATGAGAGAATGGACTTTATTAGCTGAGCACAGTTGTACAGGAGAAGCTGTTTAAGCCCACACGTGCACATTCCTAAGAAGGTCCTGTTTTCACAACAGACTGGTATCTAAGTCCTCAGGACAGTCTCTGTCTGATAAAAAAGATACTGGCTTGGACAAGCAGTTTATGTGAACTATGTAATCTGTGGCACATAGTTCAATAATAGTAATAATTCCAAACCTATTAGAACTCAAATTGGCAATGAAAAAAATTAGCAAGGCTACAAGACAACTTTTTTTTTTTTTTTTTAAATGAATCTGACATGATAATATTGGCCTGGACTTTAGCAAATCTAGATTGAGCATTTCTTCTTTCTCCAAATGCCTATGAGCTCTATGGAGTAGGCTCACATCCCAGAAAGAAGCATGGTTGGTAGCTGTATTTGGGCATCATGAATCTTAATAGCACGTTACATTGGGAGACAGATATGGACATGGAAAAGGAGACAGAAGGAGGAGAAGGGGAGGAGGAGACAGGGGAGAGTGGCAGAAACAGAGAAAAGGCCATCTATTTCCATGGAAAAGAAACCTCCCAATCCTCAGAGTCTAAAATTGCATAACTTTTTAGCTTAAAATCATTTAGTTTAGGGTGGAGAGTAAGGCACCAATCCTCAGGTGTCCAGATGGAATATAAGATTTTACTTTATGTAAATTATGTTAAAGAAAATGGAAAACTTCATCTCTGAAGAATAGTAACAAGATATTTTTTAAAAAATGTAAAGTGTCATAGGTTAACATAGGTTGACAACATAGGTTAGATAGAAGATTCTCTCTACATTTAATCTGCTACTAAAATTATTTTTTCAAAAGTAGAAACAGGATTTACTCCAGAACCAAGTTCATTAGCTCTAAGATCTAGAATAATCATGACACTGTTTTCTTTGTAAACACTGTTTGAAATGAGTAGTTTGTATAAGACTGGTATACAGCCTTCTGTGCCAAGTGGGAGACTGAGGGGACCATCATACTTACTGATTGGCATCCAGCAAAACAACCTTGACACCGTCCACTATACATTCAGTGTCCATTGGCAATTGGTGGATATATTGATTTTGCACACGAAGCTTCTGCTTCAACAAATTGCCAGTTATCTGCAAGATGGTGCATTTGTTACTGGTGCAGCAAAGACCAAGTGAACCAGGCTATCTGAAGAGTCTCAGCTTTCCCACTTAAGTCATGTCAACTCTGCACGACGGCCACGTCACTCCTCCGCTTGTTCTCCCAGGAAAGCCTGCTATTCCCAGCCAGAGGCACAAAAGGCTTCCTCACCCGGTCACTGCTCACAACTGTGGGTTTATCACCCGTGTTTCTTCCTGGGATGTTGTAGATATTCTGAACTTCTGAAAGCCTACAATACATATTTCTGGGGTGCTTGTGCCTCTATACAAACTACCCAAGTGATTCTTTTTTCACTAAGATAAGTGGATACTTTACCAATGCTCTGAGGGTTAAATCGAGGTCTAGCTAAAGTTCCTGGGAACTGGGATTAATATGTTCACTGTCTAATAACCAGTTCAAGGGCCGAGAAACTTCCTCTAAACTTGGCTGGAAACAGAGTCTGAGGTACCCAGTACAGATCCTACCTTAGCTTTATCTGTGAATGTGAAGCTTCCTGAAGTTAAGTGTTTCTTCTCTATATCTACTTGGGCACTCAAAAGAATGTTTACTGATTGAAACAATCTATTGACTATACTGTGAGATGCTTTATTGTTGTCACATAATAACATACACTTGTAAAAGTAGGTCATAACCATTGATATTGACTTATTTGATTGTTCAGCCTTATGTAGGATCTGCCTCATCCATCTTCCCAATATAGTGATGGCTTTTCTAGTTTCTATTTTTTTTAACCAAGCCTCTCAAAGTCACAACACCTCACAAAGACAAAGTTTAGAGACTAAAACTTACCTCACTACAATAGATTGGCAACGTGAAGTCCTTAGACAACCCAGCATAATGATCAGAATGAAAATGGGTGAGGAAATAGGCCGTGCAGCCTTCAACCTTGCCATACTGAAAAGCATCCACGGTAAAGCCAGTTCCTGCAATGAGATGCCCCACGGTGGATGAGCAGGAACCACAGTCACACATCTGGGTCCTTCTATAGCTCAGGCCTCTACTCTACAGCTCGAATTTAACCCTCAGGTTAAGTGTGATTTACTTAGAAACCCAAGTTACCAAAAAGTAAGACTAAATCCTGTGTCTACTGAACATCCCAGTGTAGAGAGTTTTGAATAGTTTCATAAAGAAAAATTAGTTAAAAGATATTAAGTTACAATATTAAGTTAAATTAAGTTAAAGTATATTAAGTTGCAAACCATTCCTTTGCCCTGATTAATACTTTTGCAACACAGATTCTTAGGGGACAACTGAAATCTCTAATTTCTACAAAGCAGTGAAAGAGAGTGGTTTAGAACCCCCAGGTCAGCCATGAACCCCCATGAGGGTGATACTGATGCGCTTCTCTGAGGGCCAAACTCACAAACGTGTGCCACCCTCCAAAGGGCCAAAGTAAAATAAAACATAGACAGTGTTACCTACAGTCCTTGAATGTCAGGATAGTGCAGGAGGAAAGAAATCAGGAGTTGCCTCAAGGGTCTCCCCAGAGGAACAATGACAAAAAGTAAGTTTAGAAATACTGTTCTAAAATGTGCTTATAAAAGAAATAAAGAGTGCTGACAGGTAATATGCAGGCAAGTACACTCAATCTCTCGTCTACGGAGACCATCGCAAACAGTGCATGTAGAATATAAAAGCGTGTCACAATAATCATTGAAAACAAAACATTGGTGAAGCATTTTTATGCAATATTTAGAAGCTGGGTATATTATTGTTGTTTTTTTGTATACTATTGAAGAGTTAGTGGTTTCTTTAGTAATAGAATTAATTTCTGTGCAATTTTTCTATGTACTAACCTCTGAAGTCACGGGCAGAGACTAACCCTAACCCCATTTAGAATATACAAAAACAGAAAAACTTCAATTCTGATATTGCTCTAATGCTGGCATTTACAGGAAGTCCAGCCTGCTATATCCCCTTCTTCTAGGCTGCTGAGCACTGTGCATCCTCAGAATGCTCAGACACCGGCTTTTATTACATCTGTACAGATGTCTTATCTTATTTCAGGATAAATAGCATTTCTAATGTTTACTGACCTTTCTATAATGTTTAATAGCTACCTAATCATTATAGTGCCACATATAAAATGAATGTTAAATAAAAATTTGGTGATAATGAAGAAAAAAATTTAAAAAACCACAAAGGTCTGATCCTGTCAAAAGATTCATAAAGCATCATAAAGAGCAAAGAAGACATATGCTGTACACATATTCAAACACATCCCCCCAACGACAAGGGATGTGAAGTTAGGAGCCGCTGTGTCTCGGTTGAGAAACTGAGGTTAGTGTTTTCAACTTACCAGGGATTCTCTTATAGAAGGGACAAGCTCTTCTCAATCCCCCTGCACCAGCTGCCTCTGAGGTGTTCCTGCTCCCCCCAGGTGACCTGCCATGAGTCCGTCTCACAAAGGCTTTGCTTGTATTTAAGCTATGTGCTCCCAATTCTGGGTTGTCGACAAGGTGACGAGACTTCCGCTGATAAATTCCTTCCCGTGGTGAATTTGTCTTTTTACGTCTCTTTCTTGGCTGTTGGGACTTCTCTCCGAACAGTTCCACAGAGCACTGACTCTCATTTAAACTCCCCGAATCACAGTCTAAGTCACTTAGAGAGTTTTCTGCTTTTCTCTTGCATGGCGGGGGCCTCTTATCATTAGGACTCACACCTGGACTGACGGTCGGCCTTTCCAAGGAGGCACTCTTTCTCGGTAGTGTCACTTCTTGGCTTTTGGGTGGTAGTCCAAAAAACACACCTATATCCATTTGCTTCATCACTTTCTTAGAAGGTTGACTTGCATTGCACTTGGGACTGGAAGGCAATACACTCAAAGATTTGGCAAGAGACATGCTAGAACACTTTTCTACCTTTCTGCAGGCACAGGCCGAGTTAGCGACGGTAGCACCCAAGCCCTTACTCTGTAACCTCATCTGACTTTGGGTCGGAGGCAAAGGCAGACACTCTCCTCCTTCCTTTTCAAGTGGTTTTGACATGGCACTGGTATGTAATGGCAGAGAAATTTCATTGCCAACAGCTGGTGTTTCAATTTTCTGTTTCTGATGACTTGATCCAAGTGAGTGAAATTCCTCTGGCTTACCAGGTTTTGCTTTAGTGGTCTGATAATTAGAAGCAGCACGCTCCACTGTCAATGCAGGTGAAAATAAGAGAGAGCCAGTGTCTGTGTATGATCGATCATCTTGGGAAAGCCTGCTATCAGTTTGAGAGAGAAGCTGAAATGAAACATTTAGAGCATTGTCGTTACACAATCCACTGAAGTCAGCCTGAGTTACCAGGCTTTTCGACGTGGGGCAGATTCCCTCTCGTTCCTGAAAATTTTCAAATATGGCAGAACCATCATCTTCTAGGCTGCTCTCTTTAGAGCTTTGGGTAAAAAATAGTTCCTGCTGTGAATCGTCCAGCTCATGGTCTAAGTCGTAAGTCTCTTCATCACTGTGCAATGGAGAATAGGAGATCTCACAGACACCCCAGTTGTTTTGTGGGGAAGGCAAACTCTTACTCTGTGAGCCCGATGGGCGGTTCAATGCTTCCTCAGCACGAGGCAAAGACCCTGCCACAAGCTCGGGCTTCTCCACAAACTCTGTAGAACTCCAAGAGGGGACCTTTCCATTGGTTTCAGCAGGAAGCCGAGATGCTTGTAGACATTGTATCATCATCAAAGAATCATCTAAAACTTTTGTTAAGCCTTCAGTTTTCAGATGCACAGGCCATCTTTCCTGAAGGTTATAAGAAGAGTCTGTCTTCACTGTAGTAAGATGTCCAGCTGGCACATGTGACGGGCCACTGAGAGACTCATTGCTAGATCTACTTTGTGCAAGCAGGAGGTGAGTGTATTTCTTATAATGAGAAGGAATTGTGGAGGTACACTGGAGACCCTTGGGACACTCTGAAAATAGTTTAAAAAAAGATCATTTTATTCACTAAACTTTACTAGCACTCTAAACACAAATACTGTGGGTCAGCATTTTATTTTGTTTTTGAGGCATTTTCTCTTTGTAGTCCTGATATCCTGGAACTCACTCTGTAAACCAGGCTGGCCTTGAACTCAAGAGATCAGCCTGCCTCTGCCTCCCAAGTACAGAGATGAAAAGCTGACAGGCCAGTAGCCAGGCAGGAAGTATAGGCAGACACAGAGGATTCTGGGAAGAGGAAGTGTGGAGTCAGAAGAGAAGCCAGTCAGCCACTGAGCAATCAGGAAGTGAAGAAAATAAAGCAACAAGCCAGGAGTACCTTGGCAAAGCATAAATAGAAGTATAGGCTAATTTAAGTGTATGAGTCAGCTAATAACAAGCCTGAGCTATCTGCCAAGTATTTATAATTCATATTCAGCCTCTGAGTCAATTATTTGGGACCTGGAGATCTGGACAGGGAAACTTCTATTTACACACCATGGATCACCTTTAAGAACTATAGCAATAGCTATGCTTATGGTATGACAGTTGATGCCAAGATCAACATATTTTAATGTTAAATTAAAATTAATCCAACATAGTTTTACAAGGTACTATTTATTACATTTAAATCACATACTTTTAGATTGCTTTTCTTTTTTTTTTTTTTTTTTTTTTTTTTAAATATTTATTTTTTTATTTTATGTGAATTGGTGTTTTGCCTGCATGTATAACTGTGTAAGTGTGTCAGGTCTTGGAATAACAGACAGTTGTTAGCTGCCATGTGGATGCTGGGAATCGAACTCAGGTCCTCTGGAAGAACAGTCAGTGCTCTTAACCGCTGAGCCATCTCTCCAGCCCCTTAGATTGCTTTTCAAATATTCTCTTCACAAGAAAATTTGAGATAACTTAAAAAAAATCCAAATAGTCATAACTCATTCTCCATATAGTCCAAGTAGAATTTTCTACCTGTTAAATATGGCATTTATCTTAAAAAATATATATTAAAAAAGCATCATTTCTGTTGCTGGCGCATTTTTATGAGAATCTGAGTCATCTCAGACTACCTTCTAGTTCCTCCTCCGGTTACTAACACACTTGATGAATACAACACACCCATATTTAGAAACCAAATGTGTTTATAATTCCTATCTAATTCTAAAATAGGCCAGTTATTTAACTTGTAGGAATCCTCATCCATAAAATGTTAATACCATCTACCTTATACGGTCTTGTAAAAGTCAAGGAAGAGAAAGCAGAGTAAAAGTCCTTAGCTCATTCAAAGTTCAGTGAACATTTATGGAAACTAACTGAGAAACCAGGATGATGGCTCAGTCAGTAAAGTCCCTGTTGTACAAAAAGGACCTGGGTTCAGATTACCAGCTCTTAAAAAAGCCAGGCATGGCTGCACATTCTTACCATGCCAGTACTGGGGAGATAGCAACACAAGGGCCCCTGAGACTTTTCTTACCTGTGTCAGATATTGGTGGAGAATCCAAACACTCAAAAACATGCCATCGGGGCGTCTGACCTAGCAATGAAGAGAAGGGCATCTGGCAGCTTGGGCAGTATCCATCATAAACCGGGCGTACCTTTGGAGACGCCTGTTTGTTTTTGTGCGTCCTGCGGCCCTTTCTTGGAGTACTCACTTTGCTTTGAGACTGCTGAGTCTCATCACTAGGATTTGAATTCTGACTGGAACCTACAGAAATCTGATGGTCTGTTTCTTCAAGGCATACTCTGTCGTCCTTGGGCTTGTCTTTATCTTCTGTGGCTCTTTTCTCGTTCCCTTTTCGTTTTGACTGGGATTTTCCATCTGTTGCTTTTCCAACAGATTCTAGAATATTTTGAGAACAATTATTTGGATGTGTTGGTTTTGGTTTTCTTTTAGATTTATATTCCCAGATGTCTTCTTCCCAAGATGTGTCTTCTAACATGGCAAAATTATTTCATGAGTCTTTGGTAAATTCAGAGTCCTTTTCTTGCTACAATTTTTAATAGGAAAAAAAAAAATAACTAAAAGCCAACTAACTTTGGTGCTGATTATATTGCCACACACACAATTAGTGTAAATCTGTGGCTCCTCTTATACCACAATAAATTAAGAGAACCTACTCTGTAATATTTTCTTTACATTGTAACAGTTTCATTCAAGCATTTTTTTTTTCCTTTTCCAGGATTTGATTCATAAAACTAAGAGTTAATAATGCCTTGAAATTTAAGCACTATGAGAAGTGAAGGCCCAATCCGGTACTTCAGTTCACTTCTGAAACGAGTCACGCCATAATCAAAGAGGTCACAAAACTGCCCCTATTCGTGACTCATGGATATCCAACCACCTTCAGTTTCCTCAGCCACTCCATTTCTTCCTCCACCATGGGAGCAAACCCTGCACAGTGAACAAAGTTTAAACATGTGAGCATGTACTTGGGTCACAGTGTACCCCAGACCACAGGGGTCTTCTGTCCTGACAACGGTCAACCCCCTCTCCAGACATCCAGAGTTCAAGTACAAAAAAAGAAGAAGAAGAAATCCCCACAGGCTCCTCCCCACCCGCTTCCTTTGGCTGGGGTGGGGGAAAGCCGATGAAGGGGTCTGAGATTGCTCTCAGGGTAAGCACTGCCAGCTCAGTGGCCCGCCCTGGAAGTCCCTCGTGGGTGCACCTGGCCTGGCAGCCCGGGGGGAGCACTGCAGCTGCCTCCCCGCGCCACGTCCCCTGGGAGCTCACGGCACATTCCTTTCGCTCCGGCACTTTCAGCACTCCCAGAGTGACAGGATACATTTTTGTTGCCGTTGTTGCTAACACAAAACCACTGGCCTCACTACCCGTACACACTACGCTTCTCCTCTGAGGATTTCTTTACCCCTTTTACCTTTCGGGTCTTTCTTGGCGGGAACTGTCGCTGCCGTGCCGAATCGGCTGATTGCAGTTTAAGAGGGGGACAACTAAGAAGGTTCTTCTTAAGTCTACTCTTTTTTAAATTGTGCATAGTTATTTGGATTTTATTTGTACTGAAAACCCTGCTGGGCTTCAAAGAGGAGAGGTTCCCTAGCCCCGCTAGAGCGCGACCGCAGTGGTCTTTCCCGTGTCGAATCTGGCGCTCTGAACGTCCAGGCTTCGCAGCGGCCCAGGACCTGGAAGGGGCGGGGTGGGTAGCGCCGCGCCGGCCGGAGTTTAATTGCGCACTGGGGAAGCACGGCCCTTTGGACTTGGCATCTGAACGGAGGCTTAGCGTGGACAGAAACGTGAGTGACGCAGCTCGGGGCCGGCCCGTCGAGCCGGGAGCCCTCGGGAGATCGCACAACATGGCGGCCCCCGGAGCGCGCAGTGTGAGCCTCTCGGGCCTGCTGCCCGCGCAGACCTCGCTCGAGTACGCCCTGCTGGACGCCGTCACCCAGCAGGAGAAGGACGACCTGGTCTACCAGTATCTGCAGAAGGTGGACGGCTGGGAGCAGGACCTAGCGGTGCCCGAGTTTCCGCAAGGTGAGGGGCTGGCGTCGGGGAAGGGGCCACTCCCGGGTCCTCCCCTTTCTCGCGGACAGCGGGCGCCCTCCCTCCTGCCAGCTGGCTGGACTCTGCTGCCTTGCGCTCCGACCGCCCACGCCCCTGAGGGGTTCCGGAGAGGAGACAAGGCTGGCACTGGGGTGGGGCTCAGCTCTGGAGGGCGAGGACCAGTGTTTGCATCTGTTTCGAAGCCTGCCTGACCTACCGTCAGTGACCTCCAGACTCCATGGGTGTTTCGTGGCCTCGATTTCCAATGCCTGGAGTACCCAGACCACACTGTCCCTTACAGTCTGTCTCCTCAGCCCCGTCGATGTTTATTGATCACTTTCTATCCGCTACATAGACGGTTTTAATGCTGGGTACAACCTCCAGGGGCTCTCTTATTTTATAAGTTAAGGAACCTAGGCACAGGAAGGCTAGGGAACTTGCCTGTCTAATAGCACCAAAGTTGAACTGCATTCTACAAAGACCTCAGATCTGATGCTTTTCTAGTCCTGCCGCGTTTCCACGAAGTAGTGGACCTATTGAGTTTCTAGAAATTGGAATCACTTTTAGTTTAGTAGTCAGGTTTGAATCTCAGGAAATAGATACTCCCGGTAGTGCAGTTTTAAAAAAATGCCACTTTACCTTTGGTTGGGAGTGTCACTGTTTAGCTTGCTGGTGTTGACACTGAAACCACATGCATAATTAATTGGTTACTTGTGGCAGGGTTCATGTGTCTCTGGATGGATGTATCATTACCTCTTCTATCCCACAACAGTCTTGAATGTCTTTCTTACCCTTTTGCACTTGACTTGAGAGAGACTTACTCCTTCCCCCTTTATTATATTGGATTTAAAATACTGTGGAATTGAAGAAAAAAAAAAAAAAGCCGGCATAGAGACTTTTCCCACTAGAGAAACTTCAAAATAACAAATACATATATATAGATCTCCTAAAAACTTTGTAATAAAGCACATAGTAAATATAGTATTATAAACCAGCAGGCCTTGAGCTAGATTTTTGGGAGAACTTTTCAGTTTTCTAGTTTAGTTTGTGTTTATAGTAAGTTCACTTTATTACTATTATTTGACCACTGTGACTCAAGTCATAATCATAAAATAATCAGGCTTTGTTTTTGATACAGTCTAATATTCTGCTAGGCCCAATTATTAAGGACAGAATGTTAAAAATGAACAAAGCAACTGTGGTTTACTCATTAAATGAAAACATACTCATTCATCAGAAGCTGCCATCTGCAGTATTATGGGTGGGTCTTGGCCAACCTGGAACAGTCCTGTTCCTTCTTTGTTAGCATTTTGCTTTTGAACACTACATGATTTCTACAGGTCTTGATTGTTTTCACTTGTAAAGCAGAACTAATATTTACTTTTCAGGGTTGTTATGTGGAGGTAATTCAGACAGAATCTTAGAGAACAAGGGGACTTACCAAGTTAGCCATTTGTTGTGTTCATTGTAACCTTTGCTTCTTAACATACGTTATCATTTAAATATGTGAACACCTGGGAGGGGGAAGGGACCTTGAATAAGGATATACAAGGATAGAAAGTGTGACTTCTTTGTTCATAAAAAAAAAATTAAAAAACTAATGTGAACACCTCGTACAGTAACTTAAATATGATAACTGCCTCTGTGTCCTTAATAAGACACCCTTAGCCATTTATAGAGACAGATTCTTAAATTTCTTGCAAATGGGATATGAAATACATGTTAATTAGCAGACTTAATTAATAGTTTTGTGCCATCAATTAGGTATATAACTAATACTCATCAAAAGGAATAATTAAATGTTCACTGACACCTGAAACCTTTAGAGCATTTGGTGCAAATGCTAATTTGATCTTTTCTAGAATTTTGTTATAATGGAATAACTGTAGTTTTCTATATTGGCAGTCCTTCCTGCTATATATATTAGGCTCTGTTTATGTCTGGATTCAGGGACCTAAGTTAATCACCTCAAAATATTCCAGAAATGAACTCCTCAGTTTTAAATTGTACCTTCTTGTGAGTAGCATGATGAAACTGTGTTGTTGTGTCTCTCTGCTGTGTCCTCTCCAGGATGTAGGTCATCCTTCTGTTCATGACACTAAGGACCCTGTCCACATCTCAGCAGTGTGTGCTGCTCACCATCAGTCATGTACTAGTTGTTTTGGTTTTCAGATGAATGTAGGGATCCAAAGTGCCTGTGCTCAGAAGACCCTTGTTTCACTTAATAATGGCTCCAAAATTCAAGAGTAATGATGTTATTTATTGGAAATATTACAAAGAAACCATAAAGTTCCTCCATTAAGTGAAAAGGCGAATTTCTTTATTTCTTCACTCAAAAAAGAACAGACATGTGCTGTGGTTCTGAAATCTAGTGTAAGATTGAATTTTAACTCATCAAATTGTGAGCACAGAAACGGGAACTGCACAGTTTTGCTGCTGCCCCTCAAACTGAGAGTGGCTTAAGGAAGTATGTACGGACGCAGAGGTCTGTCTACAGACAAGGTTCATGCACCCACTGAGAAGATCTGAGGTGACTCTGTCGTAGACAGATGGGACTACTGTGTCTCTTTTCTGTCCAGCTACAGCTTTCAGTTTCTTTAAGCTATTCCTGTCTACTCAAGGTATAATCAATGCTCTAATAGCTGTATTTATTTACTTATAAGCAATAAATGTTCTTGTTTTCTTAAATGAGTTAAATAGGAAGGTTACACTTTTTAATTTAACAAAATCTTCATAGTATAGAGTTTAGATTTTGAGTCAGTGTCAACTAATTATAAATTCTGTATTAAAAATCTACAAACTTTAAGTTCCTATTTTTCTTTGAAGGGAAGGGGACATAATTTCCATCAGTGTTAATGTTTCTTCTAACTTTGCACTTAAAATACTTTGTTTTATATTTAGGGTTTCACCCAACTCTAGAACATGGTAACTTCTCTTGTGTAAGATTATTTTAAGTACTTTATGTTTACCCTTACAGGCATCATGATTTTTTCCATATCTGCTTTTTAAACTTGATTTATGTTCTCTATATTCCTTTTATATTCAATTATACATAAGTTAGCCTTTTTAAAAAAATAATTCTATTTCCTCTTGTTTTTGCTTGAATGTGTTGATTTTATTCACTTCCCCCCATATTACACTGTTTCTGAAAGAATTCCGTGCGTTTCTGTTTGTCTTTACTACATTTGTAGATTGCCTCCCTCAGAGCAGCACATTCTCTATTCCCAACCTGGTGTCATCTCTTCTGTCTGTCCCTTTCTGAGCCTTTAATCTCCACACAGTTGATAGTTATCATTTTCATTAAATCATACACACCTACGTTGTTAGAGTCATGAGGATGTTTTCTTATTCATTCTTAGAAAAGAGACCCAGGTAGAAACAGAATAAATTCAAATGCTACAGACCTAACTAGTGCTATCATCTCTTAAAGTGTTTAACTGTTTATTCTCATCTTAGAGAAAAACAATTCACATGTACTTTAGGTAAATTCCTCCCCCCCAATTAAAAAAAAAAATCACTGTAATTTGTGTTTTGTAAATTGCAGGATTAGAATGGCTGAACACAGAAGAACCTCTTTCTATTTACAAGGATTTACGTGGAAAAGTGGTTGTCCTGGATTTCTTCACGTACTGCTGCATTAACTGCATTCATCTGTTGCCTGATCTCCATGACCTAGAGCGGCGATTCTCTGATAAAGGTGTGAGCTTTTTTGGTTGGTTTCTCACAGACGATTGTACATAAGCACTGGAGAGTTGGCTCCTTTGCTCAGAGGAGAATGATTATTTGGCAAGATATAGTGCTTCTTGGTGTGATCTGATCTGTGAACAGGACTGATGCCCTGTTTCCCTGGGCGTTTTAATTTTAAGATAAGGCCTCACTGTGTGGCCAGGCTGTCAGGTTGGCACCTCCACCTCTAGATCCTGATTTGCCTCCCAGCTGCCTTTAGCCTGACTGTGCCTGATTTCCATGTGCTTTTTTTTGTGAGGGATTAAACTTAGTGATAATGGTTTGTTTAATTGAGAGGCAGAATTTAGAGTTCGGGTTTTGTCTGAAGGTTGGAGCCTAATTTGCTTTTCTCATGATGAGATTTTTAGAAAAGTCTTTTTCTATCCCAGGCTTAACTAAATTTGTTCTTTGATAAAAGTGAAACATCTGGCCCAATCCTACACTCTTCGCAGTGTGATGATACAAAGGTTGAAATTACTTAGCAGGAAATGTCATTAGGTTTGTGACATGAACCACAGTAGAAGGTAAATTATGGCATATACTTTTTGTTTGACCTTGTGTCATTAAAAAAAGATTTGTTACAGTTAATGCCTTCCAGAGCACACTAGGAAATCCTCTTACTGCATTAAAGCTTCTGGAGGTAGGAAAGATTATACTTAGAGTTTGCCATTGAAGTTGGAAACTAATCGGGTTTTGTCATTTTTTTTGTTGACTTCTTTACAAAACAACAGGAGAGTAAAATTAGTAAAATGGTTTCATTTAGCTAAGTTTAAAGGAATCGACATGCTTGGCATCTACATGAAAGAGGTAGGGTTGTTGATCTTGTGGACAGACATCTATCAGGGTAGACCATGTGTATGCACAGATGTTGGATATCTTAGAATGTAGTTGAACAAAACTGCTGACAAAAATTTAAAAGTAGAAATAAAAGTTTAGATGCTTTTAACTATAATGTATTCTATTCTTTTAAAATACTAGCCAAAGGATTTACAAATGGCTAAGTCATCAAAAATGGATGTATAGATTTAAGAACTTTGTTTTATTATACCCTAACAAGTATGTGCCTGTGTTTCTTATTCAAGCCAGCATATTTATTGAGCATGCTTTATGGATATTTTTAGGAAATGTGTAACAAATCTGAATAAGAAGCATTAAAGTGGCAAAATTCATTATTTTATAAAATTAATGTATGTAAATTTTTTAGTCTTATGGGCCTCTTTCCTCAGAGAATAGTAACTCACTTTGCCTGTGACACTTTAAAAAGATTTCCCAGTGAAGCAGAGTTACCCTGAAGCTTTAAGCAGTAGCGCACGTGAGATTGAAATGAGTAGTAGGATATGCCTAGCTGAGAAGGTGTTGGGTAAGCAAGCATAGATGCCAGAGAAAGTACTATTCTTGGTCTAAGAAGGGGTTTAGTGTGGCAGGGCTTATGATAGAAATGAAAAGAGACAAGCACCAGAAAGATGGCTTGGGGGTTAAAAGCACTGGCTACTCTTCCAGAGATCTTGAAGTCACTTCATAGCAACTATGTGGGAAGAACTCGAAGAACTAACTTCCATGAAATTAGCAGGAAGAACAAAACAGTGAAGGTTTGAGCAGCAGGAGACAGAAAGTAGAAAAAAGATAGCAGCAAAAAATTGGTTTCTTGATATTATCGATATAATTGACAGTTATAGATTACTAGAACCAGAAATGCAGGTGAAGCTATTACTGCTCATTCCTTTGAAATTAGGATTCTAAGGTCACATATAATTGTGTGCTGGTGATGAAATAAGCTGTCTGAGAACACAGAGCCTACCAAGTGTAAACCATAAGAAATAGAAACCCCAGTAGACTTGTATTTTACTGGCTTTAGTCACTGCACACAAGACACAGTAACAACCAAACTGTTCACTGCAAGATGAATGGAAATGTGAAATGGACATGTATCCAGGGTGCTACTAGTCAGCCTCAGGAAGGAAGAGAATTTTGACAACTTGGAGGACCCTTGAATACATGACATCATGCTTAGTAAGATAAACCAGTCTCTCTGTCTCTGTGTCTCTCTCTTTCCCTCTCCTTTTCTTCCTCCTCCTTCTCTCTCTCTCTCTCTCCCTCTCTCTCTTTCTCTCAGAAAGAGTGTGTGAGCAATCAATAGAAAGAGAGAGATTCTATGTGTGTGAAGTCTCTGGAACAGTCAGAATCAGGCATGGGAAGTAAGCTGGTGCGGAGAGCATCGTAAGGATTTACTGTGCAACAGTAAATTTCGGAGTGTATTATTTTAAACAGGGTCTCATTCTCATCCCAGACTGCTCTAGAACTCACTCTGTTTGTTGCCCAGGCTGGCCTTAGATTGGTGCCTGACATTTTCAGTTTTGCAAGATAAAGTTCAGAGATGGATGGTGTTTGGAGGTGAATGGCCAACAGTATGGATGTACTTAGTACTCAATACTACACTTTAAATTGGTTAAGATAGTTAACTTTATAGAAAATCAATCTGTAAGAGCACACACCAAAAAAATGGCTATGTGTTGTAGTGGATACCTGTAATGCTGGCTCTTGGGAAGCTTAGTTAGGGTTTCCATTGTGAAAAGACACCATGACCAGGGCATCGTCCATAAAGAAAACATTTGATTGGGGTGGCTTATAGTTTCAGAGGCTTAGTAATTATCATCATGGCGGGACATGGCGGCATGCAGGCGGACATGGTGCTGAAGAAGGAGCTGAGAGTCCTACATCTTGAACTTCCTCTGGCAGCTATGTCACAGTGGACATAGCTTGAGCATATGAGACCTCAAAGCCTGGCCTAACACTGACACACTTCCTCCAACAAGGCCGCACCTAACAGTGCCACTCCCAATGGGCCAAGCATTCTGGCAGTGAGTCGTCCTGAGGGCCACACCCCACACTGAACACACAGAGGGGAAAAAGTGAGGCGTCTGAGGACAGACAGCCTGGATTATAGACTGGAATGCTGTTTCCAAACAAGGAGGGGGTTGCTTAACTTCTGTTTTTAAAATTAACTTTATAGAGACAAATTTGTGCCCCTGTGGGAGAAATCCAGTCTGTTCACTAGCACTGAATCCTACTAACTAGTGGGACCCATTTGCTATATATAGGGAGACAATTTTATGAGGCAATTGTAAAATTGAAACTGGCCATACGGGAAGTATTTATACCATGAAAGTCAATAAACGCTATAATCAGGGAATTTTGTAAATTGTTTTTGATCATTGCATCAAATCAAAGAGCTAGCGTGCAAGCATAGCTTGTGGTATGGTTTACTACCCAAATGGTTTATTGTTAGGCCTACTGTAGACCAGTGGTTTTCAGCCTGTGGATCGCAGCCCCTCCTGGGGGGGGGTTCACATGTCAGATATCCACATGGCAATTCATAAAAATAGCAAAATTTCAAGTATGAAGTAGTGACAAATAATTTTATGGTTGAGGTCATACAACATAAAGAACTATATTAAAGGGTCACAGCATTAGAAAGGTTGAGAACCACTGCTATAGACTGACAAATTTTTGTTTCTGCATTTGGCTGTCTTGAGTATTGTTTGTAGAATACATTTTTAAGCTTTGGAACTACTTTGTTAAGTGGTCTCAGCCTTGTAATTTTGAAGAAACATTGCTGCAATAATATGCTGCTATATGAAAATCTTAGTAACTCAAGTTTTTTATATTGTCAGAAAATAATGCAATTTATATTGAAAAAGACATACCCAGAATTACCACAAAGAAGTTCAATAAACTGTCACCAAATTAAACTTGCTTTCTTGCAGCTAAGTGTCTACTGTCTGATACACTTCTGAACACAGTGGAGCAATGCTGTTCCTGTCCTGATGGTCAGCGGCGTATTTCAAATCCAAGCTCACAGCAGAATGAAGAATTGTTCACTAATTAAAATGCTTTGAAAATGGTGCTTCAAACCCACTCTTGCCCAGCATGGTGGTACAACCTATAATCCCACCACTCACTAACAGAAGTTGGAAGGTTATAAATTCTAAGCTAGCCTGGACTCCCTGTCAAGACTCTGTCCCAAAATACTAGAATGAATGAATGAATAAATAAATAAATAACAACTTTTAAATTTAAGTTCACAATAATGACCAATACTATTTTTATAATAGCACAGGCAAAACTAAACAGAAAGTAAATAATGTTCAATTGTAGTGAGTCACTCTAATGCTTAAACATTTTAATGGATATAACTGTGCCCTGAGGTCATCAGTTATAGTAATTCAACACGTGTTTGTTGAATTGGTAAGTTGTTATGTGAGAGTTCCTAAGATTTTAGCTTCTTTATGCTGTTACCTCAGAAGTCTGTTGTTATAGTCCTCATTTAGGGCAGTAGCTGCCATGACAGGAAGAGCAGTCTTGATGTACACTAAAGCACTTTTGTAGAGAAAGCTTTGCATATGTTAATGTGATTTCTGGGTATGTTTAATTTGTTGCTGTTAATGAACTTGAATACCTGCCATGCAGTATGTAGGCCTTAGCTGTTGTACATTGACACTGATCTGCACGAGGCCACCTCTAACTTTATATGAACCTAAACCTCGAAGTGAATTGAGTTTAATTTCATTTTGAGTCAGTTTTCAGATCACCCTCTATGATAATTCATATAAAGAACCAGGTGAGGATCATAGTCTAGGACTCAGAATATAGTTGCCTTTGTGGGTCTAGGTGAAAGAAGACAGCAGATTGAGGGAAGAGGAGCTGGGGAGGAGGAGATTAGGGACCACATGCTAGGTGTCAGGCTGCTCTTGATGGGGGACACAGCACACAACTCCTCCAGCAAGGGAACTTAGTGCCAACTATTAGGTTTGTGGTGATGATTTGTTTGTGCTCTAATAAAGCTTGTCTGAAAGATCAGAGGGCAGAGCTAGCCACTAGTTAATTGTAGAGGTCAGGAGCGGTGGCACACACCTTTTAATTGCAGCACTAGAAAGAGACAGGAATATAAGGCAGGTGGAAACAGGATCTTGCCCCTTTCAGCCTGAGGATTTGGTAGAGGTAAGAAATCTCTCTCATGGCTGGATCCTTTGTGTCTCTGATCTTTCAGCATTTACCCTGATATCTGGCTTCAGCTTTTTATTATTAGACCAATCTGGATTTGTGTTATGTAGGTGCAGTGATGTATTACATATTCAATAAAATCTGAAATATCAGAGAGAGGAAGCACCACAGTCATTTCTCACCCAGCTGTCTTCCAACTTCCTCCTGGTCCATTCTGCAGGTTGTTTCTGCCTCTGCTGGGTTCCTATGAGGCCTTTATATACCCTTGTCCTCAGCTGTATCCCATCCAGGTTAGGATTAAAGGTATGAACTACTATATTTCATAGCTGGCCTTGAACTCGAAGAAACAGAGGAAGTTGTCTCTGGAGTTATGGGATTAAGGGTGTAGGTCACCACTCCTAGCTTTCACTGTGTTGGGATTAGAGGTGTGTGCCATTGAAGCCCAGCTGTTTGGCCTTGTACTTAAAGATCAAGAAATTCCTGAGCTGTCTGCCTAGGATTTGACTGTGTGCTGTCTCTCCAGTATTTCAGGTTTTATTAAATATGTAATATACACCATACATAGGTTTGTCTCTCACAATTTATACTGGAAATGTTGGTAGGGGCAGCTTCTTTTCTGTGGTATATTCCAGAATACCAGACTCCTTAGATGAAAATGTTTGTTCAGTATAAATTGCATGGTTTATACACAGTTTAGACTGGAAAGAGTGACAGTCCTCCCGTTTCCAGATTCTAGGGGAGGGCTCTTCTTCCACATAGGCCTTTCTAGGAAGTCGAGTCTACTATATTAACTCTTACCTGTATATATTTTATATAGTCCTTTCCCCTGATACATCTATTTATATTCTTAAATAGTTAAGCTCCTATGAAAGAAAATATTGGTTATTTTATGGCACATCTTCAGGGGTCTAGTCTGACTAAACCTAATGGCTTTGAGGGGTGGGGTTGCTTCTGATCTCTACTTCAATTTAATCTTTAATGGTTTTGATCTCATTATTTCCACTGCTTTAAGTACAAACACCTATTATCCAGTGTCTTCTGCCCACATGTCCCTCCTCCCTTGTTTCCTTAGCTTTACCCCAGGTCATCTATATTATTTTTGTGGGGGTGGGGGTAGGGGCTGGGGGTATACTCATATGTTTGTGTATAGAGGCCAGAAGTTGACCTCAGGTGTCTCCTCAGCCTCATTCCTCATTTTTGGAGACGGTTCTCTCGGTGAAGCTGGAGCTCATAGATCGGCTAACCTGGGGTCTGCCTGCCCCATCTGTCCAGTGCTGTGGTTACAGGGCCTTGTGCTCGCCCTTTTACATGGTGTTAGACATCTCAGTTCAGACCTTCTTGAACAGCGGTTCTTTGTCAGTTGAGCCATCTGGCTTTTTAATGCTGTTACCTGTATTGTCTCTGTGCCTGTGATAATTTTCACTCCTTTTTATGTAATAAAGTTATGATTGTCATTTAAATATCTTCAAAAAGTCCTCATAGTTTCAGTCCTTGTATTTGACTAGATTATTGCTAAACTATACTTTGTTAACCGTGTATATGAACTGTGTCTCTGTGTCTATCTTCCTGTCTTAGTCACTGTTGACACCATGACCGAGGCAGCTCTTACAAAAGAAAGCACTTAATGAGGGTCTTGTTGACAGTTTTAGAGGCTTAGCTTATGATCGTCATGGCAGGAAGCAGACAGGCGTGGTGCTGGAGCAGTAGCTGAGAGCTTCCCATTCTGATCAGTGGCAGTGGGCGGAGAGAGGGGGACATGGGGCCTGGTGTGACACAGCTCCTCCAGCAAGGCCCCTATGGGACTGCTCTCGTTCAAACCACCACACTTTCCTCTCAAGGTTTTAAAATGATTTTTTAGAAGTTATTTAATTGCTTATACTTTGGAAGATACTCTCCTTTCATTGCTCTATTCCAGCTTCTCACTCTTCTTTGCTTTTTTCTCTGGTTCTTTTCTTCTATTTTTCTGGTTTTGACCCTTTTGTTAGAAAGAATCATAGAGGGAAGAATCTTATCATCCTAATTTGTATGACCTAGGTAATAGAAAATAGAAAAGCAAAATAGTTTATGAAAAGTATCTGTACACTTTAAGATTCTTAATGCTAAAAAATGAGAGTAGATAAATGACAGTTGTCTGTGTATGAATCAGGGTAGACATCCTATTTGGACTATACAAAACATATACATAGTCATCTTCATTCTTCCTCTCACATACGCGAGGCCCATGTCCAAGGCCCTGTGGGTGCTGCTCGTTACCTGTAATACTTGTGATGGCCCCTTTTGTCAGTATTAAGTGCTTACCAGATAGCAAGACCAACACAGGTTTCTTTTGCCATGCTTGTGAATGATGAATAAATACGCATTCCTACCATAGATTTTATTTTCATTCATTGAGTCAAAATCTCACCTTTTCACTGAACAATGTATGGTTTCTTCATTGACAGACATGAGTTAGTAGCAGCACTGCTCCTGAGCTTTAGGACCACAATTATGTACAATGTCAGTTGTAACTGAGTGACTAATGTGGGGAGTGGATTCACCATGGATACCTTGAAAGGGGATTATAGACACCAGGTGGAATGACATGGGCCTGAGATTACACTTACAGGTAGGATGAGTACAGGAGGATGTGCAGTCTAAACATGATTTCCTTCTCAATAATTTTAGACTATGGTTGATTTTAGATAACCAGATTCATGGAAAGATGGAATAGGAGGGATACTGTACTGACATCCCCAAGGAACCGAGGAAGGTCAGGTTGTCAAACAACTTAGGAGAAACACAAGATAGGGAAGTGTTGGTGGAATGATGTTTTATCCTCACACCAAGAACAGTGAAGGATTTTCTGCTAAAATCGTGACACCGTTGCATTTGTATTTTTCAGAGTTCAGTCTGACTTGTAAGGGAGATGATAACTCTGTGGATAAGACAGGTGTGGGGATCTCTGCAAACACCAGGGTGACAGAGTGACATTTTACATGAGGCAAGAAGAAAATCCAGTTTAATATGACTTTGTTAGCTGGTGTTTGTTCCGACTTCTAGAGTCTGACACTGGGCAGTTTATTTTATGCATGCTTAAATACAGTACAACTTTGAGAAAAAGTTGTCTGGTAACAGCTCAATCTCATGTGCACAATAAAGTTTAAGGCATAACTTCATCAAAACTCTGCAAAATACATAAATATGGGTTCTATACTTTACGGGCCTGGGGGAGGATCTGGTGTGGTCTGGGTCATACAGGTAGCATAGAAGTTACCAAGCTATAAAGTACATGTGGCATCTTTCATAAGGATGGATTCTTTTGAGAAACAATGTTCAATAAAAGGTCTAGGGATGAAGAGTCTGGAATAAATGTAATAGCTGGGGATTCAGGTGTGACCTGGCCCTACAGATAGCACAGATCACCAGGCTGTTAAGTACATCCACTCCTAGGCTTCTGGGTGGAAAATGGGTATATATATATCCCGTTTTGAGAAGGCGGTTCTGTGAGTCTAACATTCCTGGTTTCCCAAGTGCTTGTCTGTGATGTGGGATGTCTTTGTGTATGCTGTGAAATATCATTGGATAATAAAGAAACTGTTTTTGGCCTATGACAAGGCATCTTAGAAGTAGGTGGAAAATTTAGTGCATAAGTAAAGGGGAAGGAGGGCAGAGTCAGATAGAGATGCAATTACAGCTGCCCAAGAAGCAAGATGTAAAGAAATAGGTGAGCCATGGGCCATGTGGCAGGACAGATGAATGGAAATGGGTTGAATTAAGATGTAAGAGCTAGATAGCAATAAGCCTAAGCTGTAGGCCAAGCAGCATGAAATTAATATAAGTGTCTGAGTCATTTTAGGGGAGCTAAGCAGCAGTGGGCAGGGCCGGACTGTGGGGTAGGCTGTGCCAGAAACCTCTACAATGTATCTGTGAGCACAAGGTCCTTGTGTCTTTACAGACAGGTATAGAAGTTCTGGTAAAAGGCTCTTCTGCTCTGTGAGATGAGGTAACAAGCTAAAACCAGTTGTAGGGAGTTAGATCAATAGGGCATGGTCATGGGTTATTATAGAGACATTCTAGACTGAGTTCTTGCTTGTATAAATAACTAGATGTATGATAATGTGGCTCTGTAACAGAAAACACCAGAGAAAGTATGGATTTGGAGAGAAAGGCCATGAGTTTAGTTTGAAGTGTCTTTGATACTTGATTTTATTTTCCATATAAGTTCCATTGCACTTAGGATACATTCTGACCATGGTTTTTCAAGGCAGACTGTTTTTCCATGTTTGTTCTATGGTCTCAAGCTTTTGTTCTCTGTGTGCTCTTTTCTCTCCCTGAATCTCCCTTGTCACTTCATCACTCTCTTTAGGCCATTTCAACTTCTCATCATTGAGATGCCACCCGTTCATCACTTACTTGGGAACATAAAAGGATATATTGATTGGGGGAAAGTAGGTAGTAAGGATCATGTTAGACTTTGATTAATATTATTGCAGCTATATATTATACATAAATAAAATAATGGGCTTAACTTTTAGGTTCTGATGTGAATTTGATAAATTTGGAGTCGTTGCTGTTAGGTATTTCAGTGTGCCTTGCCCCAGATCTAACCAGTGTCTTGGCCCACAAGCTGTCTCCTGTGCTCCTGCCATTTTTGCACTGCTTCCTGTTCACACCACAGTATTTCTAGTTCCTCCTGCACTCTCACAGCCCATCCCCAAAATTATGCTATCTTTTAGGAGCTCAGGATTCCTAAGCTGTCTTAGTTTTTATTTTCGTCCCTCTCAAAGACCTAAACAATTATTGAGGCTAGTCTTTCCATCCGCCTCCACTCAGAAGTTAGAGTGTTTATTTGAAGGGCAGGGTTCATTTGTTACTCCTCGTATTTCATTTTAGCATCCTTGCTATCTTCATTGCCTTGGTGTGTGTGTGTGTGTGTGTGTGTGTGTGTGTGTGTGTGTGTGTGTGTGTAACAACATGGTTTTCACAGTGAGAGCTAGACAGGAAGGTATACAATTTATGCGCTTGTTTCTTTACCTTTTTCCTTACACCTTATACTTTATCCTTACTACCTTTTCTCTTAAACAGAAAGGGATGCACTTAAGACATTTGTGCATAATATTCCATAGTGTATGTACTGTGTATTTCATTCAGCCAGTTCAGTCTGTTGGCTCTCAGGTTGTTAGTAGCTTAATGAATAATTTTGAAGAGGGATAGGTTTTCATATGGTGGTGGAATATCATAGGATCATTTTCTAGAAATGAGACTGTAAAAGTCATTTTGTTGCATATTTCTAAATTCCCATTCTGGAGTCTTGCTCACTTGTATTTCTGCCAGCAGAAAGAATATGTGTGTGGGTTTGTCTATCCATCCTGCTGCTTCAGCAAAGCATTTTAACCTTTACCTATGTAAGCATCATCCATATATTTAGTGTGGCAATTTATCATGCATATACTTTTTCTCTAAATTGTTAACTTATTGTTTGATATATAAGGCTATTTCATATTAATTTTATGTTGCTAAATCTTTGAATCTCAAGGATTTTTCTGGTATACTAGTGATATCATGTGCATGCAAATTTTTTTGCAATTGTGTCTTTCTTGTGTGTAATTATGTTTGCCATCTTCCTGTCTGTACCTCAACTTTTTGTCATGGATGGTAGCATCTTTGCCTTGTGCCTTACGCTTGTAGTATTTCTTCATTAGAGACTCATTTTAAGTCTAGATTACATTTATTTAATCAATTACTTTGTGTAAATTATAAATCTGATGTTAAGCAGAACCTATCTCTGTTATTTCCAGACTGGAAGCAGAAGGGAAGCCACCTGTGGTGGATAGTACTGTCAGCTGACAGGATCTAGGGTCCTCTAGGAGACAAGTCTCTGGGCATGCCTTAGGGGTGGAAGTGTGGAAACCCACCTTAACTTTGAGGGGCAGCATCCATGTTGAGGGGTTCCTGAATTGAGTAGATAGCAGAAAGCTTGCAGAATACACTAATTTTCAATGCTGTTTGCTTCCTGACTGTAGTGCCCTCAGACTATGAAACTTTCAAACTTCTTCTCATTGAATATTTTGTTATAGCAACAAGAAAGGTAGCTGATACACCTATTTTAAATCTTTCTACTTGATTTCCCCCAACATAAAAATAATGACGAAAGCAATTATAATTGTAGTTGACCTTGCATTTCACAGTACTAGACAGAGAGTTTCATGACCTTCACATCACATGTCCATCAAGAAGTAAACTAAATTCTGTTTAAAGGTGATGCTGATGCAAGCTGAGAGCAAGGACAGAGGAGGCTTAACAAACACTTGTGTTTGGCAAGTTTTGTTTGTGTGCTTTTTGTTTCATTTTTTTTTCCTTTATTTTGGTTTTCTGTTTGTTGTTTTTTTTGGGGGGTGTCTATTTTTTGAGAGAGAAAGAACATGAAGTTGGGTAGATAGATTAGTGGGGAGAATCTGTGAGGAATTGGGGAAAGAAAAAAATAATAAAAATACATTATGAAAATGTTTTCTATAAAAAAATTAAAGAAGATTACATGCAACAGTTTTGAAAAAAGAAAGAAAAAGTGGATCAGTTCTGAAGCCTTAGACAAAACAAAGAATAGCCCCTCTGTCCCTAGTCAGAAACACCCAAATCAAAGTACAAGCTACTTAGCGTAGATGTGAATGCCTAGTTCTGTCTTAGCTCCTCAGTGCTCAGGAAGGGTGAGGGGGTGCTGCTTTAACACAAGCACACAGGTGGGTGGGATTCCCTCGGATGGATCCCTAAATGGGAAGAAGGATAAAAAGGGGAAAGTTCAGGATCCAGTATAGACAGAAGAAGGAGAATTAGATAAAGTGACCCCTCCACAAGTGATGTCCATAAGTGAAACTGCACAGAAAACAGCCGTCAGAAGAGGGCGCTCCCCAGCTAGGAACCTTGTTCACAAAAATGATAAAGGCGATCGATCACGCTCATATAAAAGTACAGTAAAGAGAATGTGTGAGTATTCTCATTAATAGTTGCAGACTTGACACCTGTAGTGTTCCCTCCTGGAGTCACATCTTCAAACAGCTTTCAAGACTAATGAAAAACAACCTGTATCAGAAATAATAAAAACTAAAATGAAGGCCAGGCCGTAGTTGTATGCCTTTAATTTCAGCACTTGGGAGGCAGAGACAGGCAGATCTCTGTGAGTTCAAGGCCAGCTTGGTGTACAAAAGTGAGTTCTAGGACAGGCCACAAAGCTATACAGAGAAACCCTGTTTCAAAAAACAAACAAAACAAAACATAAAGACAAAGAAGAAATGAGTATTGGCTGAATCCAAGAAACAACAACAAAACAGTCAAGATTATATTAGAAAAGAAATCTAAATTACAAGATATTGGAAAAAGGATAAATTCATGCACTAATTGAGTGGGTGACAATGAAGTGAAGCATGGTGAGCGGGGCTCTGGGGATGAGAATAAGCTGGTCCCAGGGTAAAGAGCGTAGGAGAAAAGGATGGAATGCGGAGGCAAGCCGAGAGGGTACAGCATGAGACTACTTGGAGAACCTCAAGAAAAATGAAAACAACCACTCCAGACTAATACCTGAAATTAGAACTGAAGAAAATTGAATGGGGGGTGCGAGAGAAGGAATATTATCCAGAAAAGTTCTAGGGACAGCTTAATGAGACTTTACAGACAAAAATGAAGAAGTCTCTGGACAAAAGATTAGTTACATTACAAAACCATGTGCATTAAACTGATGGGAATTGTCCCAGATAGATTGCAAAGCCAAGCCACTGTAAAGCAACATCCCAACACTCTTAAGAAGAACAAACCAAGGATTTGTATCCATTTACCATTCAAGAGTCAAGGCTATAATAAACTGGGAAGTTCAGGGACTTGCAGGAGAGTGTGCAAATGTACCATTGCTGGTCATGTCCTGCAGGGGAGCTTTCTTGTAATTCTGAGTGAGGAGGAAAACAGCCATGGTTGGATGAAGATGCAGAGCTGAGAGCTAAACAACAGTGTGGATAGAGGTTTGTGTGATGGTCACGGTTTATTCTGATGAGGTAACAATTCTTTGTTTACTGTAGGAGCCAACCTACACACCTGCAGAGCTAGCTGGCCAGTCTACACGGGGCTATTGCTTCTGTCTAGTGTCTCAATGGCAGGTGGAGCTGTGGGTACAAAGTCAGAGGGAAGATAGACTAGAACCCTCGTAGGGTCTGCTGTATATAATGGGTAACTGGCCGGTGCCCTTTATCACACATAGGTGGAGAAGCCTGTTGGGATTTTGTGCATCCTTTGTTTTTAGCCTTATTGCACGAATTCTGGTTGTATTAAATGAAACTCAGAGCCAGATATGGGAGCGGGGAGCTGGAATACCAAAGAGAGGAAACAGACCACAGTCAAATCTCACCCAGCTATCTTCCTGTGTCTGCCTTCAGTAAATATCCTCTTCCATCCGCTTGTTTAATCTTAACTGCCTAGGTTAAGATTACAGGTGTGGGGGCTGGAGAGATGGCTCAGTGGTTAAGAGCACCGTCTGCTCTCCCAGAGGACCAGGTTCAATTCCCAGCACCCACATGGCAGCTCACAACTGTCTGTAGTTCCAGTTCCCAGTTTCAGGCAAACACCAAGGCAAATAAAATAAAGTTTAAAAAAAAAAAAAAAAAAGATTAAATTGTGAGTTACTGCTATTTGGTAGTTAGCCTTGAACTCACAGAAACAGAAAGCTCTGTCTCTGGAGTTTTGGGATTAAAGGTGTAGGTTACCAATCCCATTTTTTCCCCCTGTGCTGGGATTAAAGGTGTGAGTTACCATTCTCTGACCCTCCTGGACTGACTGTGGATGGATCTGTTCTCTACTCCAGACTGGTTTAATTAAATATATAACTACCACCACACACTGATTTATTCCTCTCAGCTGTGCCGCATATACAGGATATAGTCCAATCTTTTCCTACAGCTAGATGACCCCTGCATCCCTGCATACTTACTCTTGTGATATATATATATATATATATGTATATATATATATACATTAGATTACATTTGTTTCTCAACATGATATTTTTTTGCAGTTCAATTTTGCTGGTTTCTTTTGAAATTTAGAGGAACTTGGGTTCTGTTAAAGTCCTGATAGAGAACTTAATTTTTTTAATTTAAAAAGCAGTGGTTAAATTGAGTGAGATTTCATTGTATACTGAGTACTGTGTTAAATTCCCTACACCAATTATCTCTTAATTCACTTAACCTAGGAAGCCATTCTTGATATTTTCCTCATTTTCAAATAAGAAAACTGATAAAGAGTAAGTCATTTGGCCAAATTATCAAACCCTTCCCACTTTTCCCTTACCAGCTCCCTTCCTATCCAATTTCCAGGCTACCAGTCCTCACATTTTTTTTCAAAGTTGATTCCAAGATGTCTTTAGATTTAAACAGACTATGGTTTTCAGCAGTTTGGTTATGATCTACCTAGACATGTTTTTCTTCTAATTGGGTCTTAAATGGTATACTGACCTTAAATTGTGTGTATTTCTACTATTAGCCAAATTTTGGAGATTAGGCATTATTTAAATGTCTGTTTTGCCCCAATTTCTTCTCTTTTCCTTTTGGATTTTTGAAACTCCTTAGGATTTTCTTAAACTGACTTCAAGTTTCCTAAGAAGCTGTGTTTGTTTCACTCCATCTTTCCTGATATGTCCATTCTGTAAGCTGGACCTCTCCCTCTGCACCTGTGCACCAGTGAGCTCATTCAGTTTATTTGTTTTAAGTATGTATTTTCAACTCTCACTTTTGTTTTGTTTTTTTGAGAAAGGGTTTTCTTTGTATAGCCTTAGCTGTCCTGAAACTTCCTCTGTAGACCAGACTGGCCTCGAATTCACAGGGATCTGCACTAAAGTTTTGCACCACTGTTGCCTGCGTGGCTTTCCGCTCTGACATTTTTATTTCTTTTGTATCTCTGTTCATGTTTTCTATCTTTTCATTCATTTTGTTTGAGTTTTTCTTTTACCTCATGGAACATAATTTCATGTGTTAGTTGCTGTAAGTCTCTGCTAACTCAAATTATTGGCATCAATATCTTATTTGTTTTTATTTCCTTTGATGATAAATCATAAATCCTTCTTTATGATGTTTGCTTGAGGCAGGGTCTCACTGTGACTCGGGGTGACTAGGAACTGGCTTACCATTCCTTATGAAGCAGTAGTTTGGGGCTGTTCCCAAGACATGGTAATGTTGGTGGATGTGGAACTTGGGTTCTGTTAAAGTCCTGATAGATCTTTTAGCTTTGTTTAGTTGACATTCAGCCCAGCTCCTTGTGATAATGAATTGTCATCTTTTTAAAAAGGAATTTATTTTTATGTTCTGTGTTTGAGTATTTGCCTGCATGTGTGTATGTGCACCATGTGCATGCAGTGCTTGCAGGACCCAAAGAGGGTGTTGAGTACTCGGGACCTGGAGCCACCGCATGAGTACCAAGCAGCCAGCCTCTGTCCTGCGAGGAACAAGCTCCTAACCACTGAGTGGTCTTCTAGCTTCTGCTCATCCTTAGCTATCTTTCCTGTCTACGCAGTGATTCAGTTCTCAGTACTCAACATTTGTTGTGCATTATTACTGGCCTTCCCTTCATTTAGAGAGTGAGCTGAGATGTGAACATTCACTGTTTCCCCACACTCTCCAGCCTCCCTGGTTCTCTGCCCAGAATGCAGTAGGGCTTCAGTTGGAGTGTTAGCTGCCCACATGGCTTCAGCTGACAGCAGAGCTCCACACTTGGTAACACTGGCCTCTTGTCCTGTTGTGCTGTGCTTCTCTATGACTGATCGTAGTAGCTTTACCTGAAAAGCAGAGTTCTGATCCTCCACATGAGTGTGATCCTATGTGTTTATATGTGGATATCAAGATCATCTGAGATTTAGATTTATTAATTTTGTATACATTTATACATACATATATATTTAAATGCAATTAAATGCACTATTGTAGTTCTTTTTGAACCTGTGAATTGTTTATGTTATGAGAAAACTAATATATGGATGATGATGTTTTTAAGATTTCATAATGTCTAACATACACTTTCCCTTTCCAGATGGTCTTCTGATTGTTGGTGTTCACTCACCTAAGTTTCCAAATGAAAAGGTCCTGGACAACATCAAGAGTGCTATCCTTCGATACGACATCACCCACCCTGTGGTTAATGACGCAGATGCCAGCCTCTGGCAGGAGCTTGAAGTCTCCTGCTGGCCAACACTGGTCATCCTGGGACCTCGTGGAAACATGCTCTTTTCTTTGATTGGAGAGGGACACAAAGATAAACTGTTTTCATATACTTCTATTGCCTTAAAGTATTACAAAGACAGGGGACAGATCAGAGATGGAAGGGTTGGAATAAAACTCTTTAAAGAGTCCCTGCCACCTTCCCCGTTGCTGTTCCCTGGCAAAGTAGCAGAAGACCACGCTACTGGGAGACTGGTGGTGTCAGACACTGGACACCATAGAGTCTTGGTCATTCAGAAAAATGGACAGATTCAGTACACTATTGGAGGTAAGATTTGCTCCTAACATTGTATGTAATATATTTTCACTTTAAAAATAGTTCAGGTAAATATACAAAAGCAGCCTGAATTGGCTTGTGATTTTATCTCTGAGTTATTTTGTTATTTAGTCTGTGGTATCTGAGTTAACCTCCCTTCCCTTTGCAGAACAAACAAAACCCAGAAGCTCCATGTCAAAAGGAGGAAATCATTAAGTTATATAGTTCTTAGGTATATTTGTGTTTTCCATCCTGTTTTTTTTTTTTTAAATAAAAATGTCACATTTATTTGTTCATGGAAATACATGCCAACATTTTAGGTTAATGACATTTTAAATGAAGTTTTGTGTTTTCTTCTCTAATAAAATATGTCTTTATAGTTTTCAAACAAGAACTCAGGACAGTGACCAGGAAACTTGGTATTTAGATTATAAAGTAAATAGGCTAGGGTTTGTACATTCTTTTAACTTTTCTTTTATTTCATCCTTAAGAACTAAAGCATACATCTGGATTCCCTTTCCATGAGAGAGCAGGCCATCTCGTTCCATGTCTCCCAGCTTAGATGAAAACAGCCTCTAGCTTGCATCTTCATGACTAGTAAAATCTAAGGACATTGAGACTAGTCGAAGGGAAAAGAGTCCTGTCCTCACTGCCAGTCCCATTCCATAGCATAGGATCCCTAAGCCACTACTCTTTGTAGTATGCCAACATACTCTCATCCCTTGTGTCACTGCTTATTATTTTTATTAGAGTATGTGTTGTTTTGTGAATCTTTTTTTGTTTGTGATACTTGGTATTTTCATTTGTAACAGGCAGTTATGAGGAGTGTTACTTGGAAAAATGTCTTGAATTTTACTGGTTTTTATGAGTTCTGGTGTGTGTGGCATATGTACATGTTCACATGTGAGTCTGTATGCTGACTTGTGCACAGACACCAGAGGTTGACATAGTGTGTCTTCCTTGACTGCTCTCCACCTTATCCTTGGAAGCGGGGTCTCCCATTGGCCCTGACACTCATAGGTGTGGCCAGGCTTGCTGACCCCTGACCTACAGACTTGTGTGCCTGCTTTTGGCCTCCAGCCCACTGCACTCTGGTGATGTTGCTCTTTTTAATGTTTTAAGATAGAGTTTCACTGTGAAGTCCTAGGGGGCCTAGAACTCACTTTGTAGACCAGACTGGCTTCAACTCACATAGACCTGGCTTCTCTTGGGATTAAGGGCATGAACAGCCATGCCCAACTTTTTGTGTGCACTGGCAATCTAAACTCAGAAGGTCCTCATGGTTGTACAACAGGCACATACTATCTGAGCCTTCTTATAAACCCAGATTTCAATGTGCTGTACCACTCAGAATGGTGTAGGCAAGTGCTCTTCTTTCCTCGGACAGGGTCTCACTGTGCAGCTTTGGTTGGTCTGGCACTCTCCATGTAAATTAATCTTCTCTGGAACTCAGAGCCTCTTACAGCGAGGATTAAAGGCATGTGCCACTACTCCCAGCCTGACAATGTTCTTTGTTAACAGAACCATCAAGTGTGCCTCAGACTGGTACTGCCATGTCTTGACAGACTTTTAACTTAGTGGTTTATAGACAGGGTCTCTGTTTCTAGCTCAGGCTGGCCTAGAACTCTGTACCCAGACTCACCTTGAATCACAGCAGTTCTCCAGTCACCAGGGTGCTAATTTACAAGCATAAGCTATAACACTGACCTAATATTATTTCTTACATTTATATATTTATTGTAACCTTTAGGGAGTAAAGGTTGCTTGTCCCAGCATTGTGGATCAGAGGGTCAGACTCAGGTTGTCAGGCCTGGGAGAAAGCTCCTTTACAAGTTACACCAGCTTGCCAGTCCCCAGCTGAGTTTTTAAAAAGAATTCTTTGCTCACATATGTGGTGGTATATTCAATAAAAATAGTCTGAAATATCAGAGGACAGAGCCCTACCATGAACTCAGGGAGTTGTGACCCACACCTTAAATTTCAGCAAGGCCTAACAGAGCCAGGAGTTGATGGAACACGCCTTTAATCCTACCTCTAGGAACGTTGAATGAGAAAGTAAAATGATCTAAAAATCTGATCTAACAGATTTTGTCATTGGTCTTTCCAGATTTCTTAAGTACTTTACTCTGGCAGTGTCTTGTGGATATTCTGGTGGTTGCCATGCTCCGTATTTTCAGATCTGAAATGACCAGAGAGCAAAACTCTTAAAGTCAACAACAATAATAGTATTAATAGTAGTGGTGGCAAGCCACATGCCTGGCTTCATTCTAAGCACAGGTTTTTCATTTCCTTATTTTCACTCCTGTGATGGGATGAATCTGGAGGCAGGAAAGATGGCCCAGCGGTTAAGAGGGCTTGTTGCAGAGGGCCTGGGTTCCATTCTCAGCACCCATGTAGTAATTCATAACCATCTGTAATTCCAATTGTAGATCTGACGACCTTTTTCCGGCCTCTGTGGATACCAGGCATACACATGGTGCTTATATATATATGCAGGCAAACACACACACACACACACACACACACACACACACACACACATACACACACACACACACACACACACACACAAAGTAAACCACTTTTAATCCTCCTTTAGCTGCTGAAAAGTTAAAGTTATTTTTAACTTTTTGGTCTAGGTAGCAGGATTTTAAAAATACTTCCTTTTGCTATTTGCATAGAGGGAAATTTCAATTTAAAATTTTTAATGATTTAACTTTTTTTTGTGAATGATGTTTTGGCTTAATGTATGTGTAGTGGGAGCTGTGCGTTCAGTGCCCTCTAAGGCCAGAGGAGGGCGTCATATCACCGGACTAGTGGTTCAGCTAGTGATGAGCTGCCATGTGGGTGCTGGGGGTTGAACCCAGTCCTCTAGCAGAACAGCCAGCACTCTTAACCTTAAGCTATCTCTCCAGCCCCACATTTTCATTTTTAGATAGAAATACTGAAATGTTGTGTTATTTATATCTAAAAAAATCTCAGCATTAAATGCAAACTTTTAAAATTATTTATTTCAAATGTTTCTTAGAAGTTGCTTTTTAATGTGGAAAAAAAAAAAGTTTATCTCACAACTACCTTGTCTTTTAGGACCTAATCCTGGAAGAAAGGATGGGATGTTCTCAGAGTCGTCTTTTCATTCTCCACAGGGTGTAGCTATCGTGAATAATGTCATCTATGTGGCCGACACTGAAAACCACCTTATAAGAAAGGTAATTTTCCATTTTAAGTTAAAGTTTTAGTAGTTCTAGTCAAGAAACCCTGCTGTTTATCAGGAATCCAAGGTTATCCTTGGTTATGTTACAAGCTGGAGGCCAGATGGAGCTACATGAGACTCTGTGTTAACAAAGAAGGAAGTGGGGGGAAGAATACATTAAGATTCCAAAAAAATTCTGTAGCTATATATTTTTATTCAAATTTGAACTTCAAAGACTACTTATAGAGAATTTTTTCTAAACAAATAGAATTTATTAAACACCATTTTTCAAGCTTCACTTATCTGTATTAGTCACAGGAATTATGATATGACTGTCATATTCCATTATAGCTAAACCCAGCTATTTAAACATTTCCTGCCAGTAGTAGTTTGGGCTATAGTCTATTGTAAACTTGGAAAATAACTAATTAGAGTACCTATAATCTACCTTGTTAGGTAAACAAGCTTTTGATAATTCACTGTCATTCAGCACTGCTTCATTCATTTTACATAGTTGTCACATAAGATACATACAATAGCAAGTATGTATTTACCCTGTATGATGGCATCCACTGCAGTGTGTTTTCTTTGCTGCTGAGTAGGACTTGGCCTGTTAAAATGTTCAGTAGATATAATGAAACATTTTGTGTGCGTTTATTTTTGTAAATATGCTTTGTGACAACAAAGGTGGAGTTTTTTTTTTTTCTTTGAGTCTTGGAAACTCTTCCCTAGATATTTGAGTATGCTAATGTATTTTTGATATAGTTGGGGGAATAGTTATTTGATCAAGAAGCCCATTTGTTAGGCAGCGCTTTGTTAGTAGCATTTTGCATAGATTGCAGAAAAATGATACAGTTTTAATTACTGAAGCTCCCTTCTTCTGAATGATTTTTCTCTGGGAGCTATTTCCATAGTCGTGTCATAGATGTCTAATCAGTCACTGAGTGAGATAACTGGTCAGCAGCATCAGAAATGCTTGTCCTTTATTAATTGTGCCCCATTCTCCTGCTTTTCAACTTCGTGGTTTTCAAGTATTGGACACGATGCTCCATTCTAATGCCTATTTTTTGAAGTAGTGTAATCACAAAAATACTGGATTTCCTGCAGTTGGTGTTCTGTGTGGCATGACTTAGTGTCTGTGAAGATAGGAAATGTAATTGTTTCTTCCTTTCTTTTCTCACAGAAATAGGTTTTTTTTTTTTTCTTATTTGAAGACCTTCTTTGCAGATGTCTAAGCTCATCCTCTTTGACACATAAAAACATCATTGTTCCATGTTCCTTCTTTGTCTAAAATAATTTCTTTATTAACTTATAGGGTTGTTTTAGGTTTGCTTGTTTGTTTGTTTGTTTGAGAAAGGATTTCACTGTGTAATAGCCCTGCCTGTCCTGGAACTCAGATCTACTTGCTTCTGCTTCCTGAGTGTTGGGATTAAAGATGTGTGCCATCACTGCCCAGCCAAATCATAGATTATGTCCCCTTTCTGCACTTCCCTTGCTAGTCCCTCACTGTAGATAACCATTTTGATATGCTTATCTGCACATGACCCTGAAAAACATCAGTGTCCTATGCGAATATTATCTTAATGACCTTATTGTGGTACATAGCAGAAAGGTCACCCATGTAAGTATAGAACTTGGCTACTTTTTAATCAGTTTAGCAGGTTTTGCAATTATAACTTTAAATTACTTTTAGAATATTTCAGCTCCCAATTAAGAATTGTCATACAAAGATAATCACCATTCTCAGCTTGAGGCAGTCAACTTTCTGTCTGTTGAGAGGCCCTCACTGAACCTTTTACACAGTAGAATCCTGCAATCGATGGTTTCTTCTGCAGTCTTACTTGATGTTTTTAGGATCATCTATGTAGTATGTTGGTAATTCATTCCCTTCTATTTCTAGGAAATGAGAGGGACATTTTAAGTATATTGTATACATTTAAGTGACAAGTCTGCTATAATTACCCTTCTAAAACATTGTGTTTCAAATATTCTTATATTCTATTAGAATTCTTCACATATTGAAGGCAAAAGTAACACGTGTTGAATAAAAGCGTACTGAATTTTTTATAGATTGACTTGGAAGCCGAGAAGGTGAGCACTGTAGCTGGTGTTGGCGTTCAAGGCACAGATACAGAGGGGGGAGAAAGAGGGGAGAAGCAGCCCATCAGCTCCCCTTGGGACGTCGTGGTTGGAACCTCAGGTATGAGAACTTAGCATCCAATCCAGCAAATTCTGCTAATAAAAATAAATTTCATCTTTACGAATTTTTTTTCTTTTTTTTTTGTTTTTTTTTTCCTTTATTTATTTTGTATTTATCAAGAAAAATAGTAAAATGAATTGAAAATACTGACAAGTTAACAATAACTATAAAGAAAATAAATATCATAAGCATGACTTATCAAGGGTGATAATGCAAATAAGATCACTACACATAAAATTACTTTGTGTTCAGCTTTCCCTCTGAATTTTTTTTTTCTATCCCTGTATATCCTTATTCAAGGTCCCTTCCCCCTCCTGCCACATCAGGTCACTCTTTCTTTCTCCACAACTCCCCATCCCCTCCCTGGGCAGCGAGCAGAGAGTCCTATGGTCCCACTGACCCAATAATGCTTAGTTCAGTCTCCACACCTGGCAAATCCAGTTTTGTCCCCCCTCCCTCAAGAGTGAGTCAGGTGTTCCTATAGTTGGAGTGGGATCCAAAGGGTCAGTCCAGGGTGTTTCTGATCCCAAGCTGTTCAGTGGTCATGGTTTGCAGCCTGGGCATGCTTGGCTTTTTTCTTGTTTGTTTGTTTAGAGATCACTAAAGAGTGAGTACATCCCCTGCTTATATTTCTGAGTTTGTGATACCTCGCTCAGGAGGATATTCTCT
>PVIH01005799.1:104889-119401 GCA_004025045.1 Sigmodon hispidus
TAATGCTGCTATGAACATAGTTGAGCTAATACCTTTGGAGTGTGAATGTGCCTCTTTAGGGTATACACCCAGAAGTGGTATTGCTGGGTCCTTGGGGAGATTGATTCTCAATTTTCTGAGAAACCGCCATATTGCATTCCAAAGTGGCTGAACAAGCTTACACTCCCACCAACAATGGAGGAGTGTTCCCCTTGCTCCGAATCCTCTCCAACATAGGCTGTCATCTGTGCCTTTTATCTTAGCCAATCTAACAGGTGTTAGGTGGTATCTCAAAGTTGTTTTGATTTGCATTTCTCTGATGGCTGAAGATGATGAGCACTTTTTCAGGTGCCTTTCAGCCATTCGTAGTTCCTCTGCTGAGAATTTCCGTTTTAGATCTGTACCCCATTTTTGGGGGGCTCTAGATTCTTGAGCTCTTTATATATCTTAGAGATCAGTCCTCTATCACTTGTAGGATTGGTGAAAATCTTTTCCCATTCTGTAGGCTGTCGTTTTGTCCTATTGACAGTGTCCTTGGCTTTGCAGAAGGTTCCTAGCTTCAGGAGATCCCACTTATTGATTGTTGGTCTTAGTGTCTGTGCCACTGGTGTTATATTTAGGAAGTGGTCGCCTGTGCCAATTCGTAGAAGTATATTTCCCACTTTCTTTTCTATCAAGTTCAAAGTGGCTGGGTTTAAGTTGAGGTCTTGGATCCACTTGGATTTGAGTTTTGTGCAGGGTGACAGGCTCGGATCTGTTTGCATTTTCCTACACACTTCCGTCCAGCTATGCCAACACCATTTGTTAAATATACTATCTTTCTTCCATTGAATGTTTTGGGCCTCTTTGTCAAAAATCAGGTGTTCATAGGTTTTTGGGTTAATGTCTGGATCCTCATTTCTATTCCATTGATCCACAAGTCTGTTTTTATGCCAGTACTAAGCTGTTTTTATTACTGTAGCTCTATAGTATAGCTTGAAGTCAGGGATGGTGATGCCTCCTGAGGTTCTTTTGTTGAGTAAAATTGTTTTGGCAGTCCTGGCTTTCCTGTTATTCCAAATGAAATTGAGTATTGTTCTTTCAAGGTCCAAAAAATATTGTGTTGAGATTTTGATGGGAAGTGCATTGAATCTGTAGATTGCCTTTGGTAGAATTGCCATTTTTACTATGTTCCAATCCAGAAACATGGGAGAGCTTTCCATTTTCTGATATCCTCTTCAGTTGCTTTCTTCAGTGATTTAAAATTTTTGTCAAATAGGTCTGTTACTTCTTTGGTTATAGTTACTCCAAGATATTTAATACTATTTGCAGCTATTATGAAGGGTAATGTTTCCCTTATTTCTTTTTCAGCTCTTCTATCTTTAGTGTATAGAAGGGCTACTGATTTCTTTGAGTTAATCTTGTATCCTGCTACATTGCTGAAGGTGTTTATCAGCTGTAGCAGTCGAAATTTTTTTCTGCAAGGCTATGGTTTAATCTGAGCACTCAGGAGGCAGAGGCAGGCAGATCTCTGAGTTTAAGGCCAGCCTGGGTTTTAGAGCAAATTCTAGGACAGCCAGAGAAACCCTGTCTGGGGTGTGTGGTTGTGTGGATTCTTTTCTAATTTTGTTAATTAAAAATATTCTTGAAATGTTTATTTGGATTAATTATGCAGCTTGTTTTATATATTTGTCATTATGGCTTGCTGATTGTGTAAAGCAGAGGCAGCCATAAGATATACAAATAGAATACCTGTTCTATATAACATTACATTATACTTTCCAAAAAAAAAAAAGATAAGAGTGCCTGGTTAGCTAGCTCTCTCTGGGATTAGGCTCAGTATGTACTAAATTCTAATTTAAAGAATTTTACCTAATCTGCATCTTCCAAATGATGGAGTTCTAAATATTCTCAAATTGATAGGATTATTGTTCAGAAACTACAAGGATTATCCATGAGCTACATACCACTTACTTATAAGTGTAATTTATAGGCCATAACAATAGCTTACTCTAGTTGAAAAAGAAACTGAGATATCAAAGAGGTAGCTGAATTATCTTTTTCATTTAAAAAATGAACTTCCAAATACTGAAATAGAGTAACATCTTCTGAATAATTAAAAGTATTACCCGAATGAGTGAATCAGATGCTGATAATAATGAGACCTGCCGGCTGTGGTCTGTGTTACCCACATCAGTGTAGTAGAAGCACCAGTGTTCTTGTTAGTCTTGCTGAGATGGCTGTCTTCTTCTCCGTGTCTAATAGCAGACGCAGAGCAAGTGGAACTATAATTGGAAACTAAACGGTTCACGTGATCTTACTGGCTTAGCCTTACTTTGTGTTGAGAATTCTTGCTTTGCTATGCTAGTACCATCTCTCAAGAGAGGGAAACGTCTATGCTTTATATGCAAGGTTAATAGCCAGTGATTAATAGCCAATAGTTATCTAGTGCTTTAGTTACTGATGTTTGTAGTTGCCATTTATGTCTTCTGTATCTATTAGTATCAGAATGATGTTAGGTAGACTCATCAAACTTAATCCCTTATCTCTACACACACATAATATTACAGATGAGTAAATTTAGTCTGAGCTGACCTGGACTTATCTAAGTTGTGTGTGAGTCTACATCTGGTTTGTATGGTCTGTGTAGTGGTGGGGTGTTTTGTTTTTGTTTGTTTGTTTGTTTGCTTTTTGACAGAAGGTAAAGTCCCAAGAGGACAAGTCACATCATACATATCGTAAGACTTTGCTCATATTCTCTCTACTTACCTACTGTGACTAGAACAAAGCATGGGAATTAAGATTTGGCATACCTTAAAAGACCTGTGTTTAGTTTTCAGCCCTCAGGTTGGGTGGTTCAGAACCACCAGGGCATCTAAGAATGATACAGAAACACAAGGCACACAAGTGAGTTTGAAGTCAGGCTGTCTGTGGAAAGGATGTAGATATAGGTGGGCAAAGAGCCTGAAATGTTCAGCTTACATCATGTCTATCAGAATTTGCATTGCTTAAAATTATAATGTACTTTACTATGTTAGATTTACATAAAGGCCAAGAAGTATTTTATGTTTTACCCAGTCTAAAAGTTTGCACCTTGTAGTATGGTGTCTCTGGTTGTTCATCTTTGTATTGAGAATACGTCCATCTTGCTTCCTAAAAAAAAATTCTGACTCTATTGACAGGTATTCTGTTAGGTTCTAAGTCAAGTAATATGCTATTTGAGATATGCAGTCTTATTGACCCTAGTTTTCAAGTCCTGCTTTAGCTTAGCTCATGGCTCAGCATTTAACATAGTTCTAAAAACATCTTGTGGTGGCTTGAATGGGAATGTCTCCACAGGCTCACACCTGAGTGCCTGATCCCTTGTTGCTGGGACTATTTGGGGAAGATAAGGAGTTGTGGCCTTCTTGGAGGTGGTGTCGCTGGGGGTGGGCTTTGAGGTTTTAAAAGCCCACACTCTTCCCAGTTAGCACTCTCTCTCTTAGGGATCGGATGAAAACCTTTAGGCCTGCCTGCCTGCCTGCCTGTCTGCTGTACCCCGCTATGATGGTTATGAACTTTAACCTTCTGAAACTGTAAGCAAGCAGCAAGCCCCCAGTAAACAAACTGTCTTTATGTTACCTTGGCCATTGTGTTTCTTCACAGCAATAGAAAAGTAATGAAGACACATCTTCGCTCCAGAAAATTGGCAAGAAAAGTAGTCTTGAATGCATTTAGCCTTTGGTAGCTCAGGAAGTATGGTTTGGAAGCTATCTGAAGGACCTCCCTCAGTGGTCATGCTAGTTCATGAGTTACCTGTGCACCAGCTAATCTAGGTGTCTGTATCAAGTCATACTGGGTAGGCTTTATAAAATTGCTATAAATTACTGGGTGACCCAATTCTCATAAGACTTTCAGAGTGATATATTACTCCCAAAGCATCTTAATAACTAAAGTTTTGAATTACTTTACAGTTCTAACCTATATTAATATATAATTCTTTGATAACTGGATCATAGGATTAGATGAATTATTCTTATTAAATTATGTATTTGCTTGATGTCACTTGAAATATATCCATAATAAACATATATGATATTCATTTACATTTATATGTACGTGTTTATTTCATAGTATTTATTAACTCCAAATACAGCCCCATTAGGGGACTTTTTGATGTTTGAGTTTTTTTACTTACAAATGATATCTGATTGTGTACTGGAGAATTTTTATCTAGATCTTTGTGATATGGATAGGTATTCTGTTTTTCTGAAGATCAGGTTGTTTGTGTTATTTTTAGATTAAGCTCCAGAATATTTTGACTGTCCTTCCTATTTGTGTTACTGGATTAATCGCTAGGGAACCTGGAGACAAATTACCCTCTACAAAGTGTGATGTCACTTGGCATGTTAACACATGGCTTTCCTTTATATCCTTATTGGTCTTTTTCTCTAGCTTTCTTAAGTTTTATCTCATTAGGATGGTTTCCTTTTAAGTCCCAGGGTTGTTTGTGAAAGACAAGTGGATGAGATGTAGTAGACTCCCTCCCTCCCTCTCTGCTGGGCTCGCTGAGTGGTCCACCTGATGTGAGGTCTTTCTACAGACCCTCTTGTTGTGACCCCAGCCATAAAGTGAATTGGTTGCTACTTCATGACTATAATTTGGCAACCATTATGAATCTTAATGTAAATATCTGGTATGCAGGATATCTGTTATGTGATCCCAAAGGGATTGTGACCCACAGGTTAAGAACTGCTATTCTAGATAGACCAAAAAAGAAATTATAATGATGAGTCATAAAACATTTATACGTAAGAAATATAAATGTACATTTCAAAGTCCGTTTCTCTTTTTGGTTGTTGGTGGTCTTTAAGACACAATTTCACCAGATACTTATATGTAGCCCAAGCTACCTCAGCCTTTATGCTATGTTTGTAGATGTACCCCACCATCCCCAGCTAGCCAGTCTCCTGATGTAAGACTAGAACCTTGTATGCATGCAATTTCTACTAGCCTTTCTCTCATTGCCTCAGATAACAGGTTCGTTTGGTTTTTGTTTTTTTTTCTCAAGGTGTGGTGAGAGTTTTTGAATACATGTAAATAAATAGACATGAGGGCTGAAAAAATTATATTTTCCATACATTCCACAATTGACTTAGTTACTTGGCTTTGTTGTGTCTTTTTAAAGTCTACTTCTGCTCCAACTATGAATGGCCTTTGCATTCCCGTAGTCTCTTTAAATAGTAGGTTCTGTCTGTGCACACCAGACGAGCTCAGCTGCTCAGCGTCATAGACAATAGCAGTCTGAGGAAGGGACCTCTGTTGGGTCTCCTGCAGGAGCTAAGACACATGAAACAGTGAGACCCCCACACACTTAAATTTAAGAAGAAGGGAATGAGAAAGACAAAATGTTACACTAATGACTTCTAGAAAGAAGGGGGACATGTGATCATAGAGGGGTGCTTGAAGTCTTTGCACTTGCATATGCATATCAGATTTATTTACTTAAACTTTCTGTATAACATGTATTTCTCTGTATGGTATACCTGATTAAAAGTTCAACAGTAAAGAGAAAATAGGTAAGAAAATAATGAAAAGTAACAATATGTACTTAACCAGGAATCTCAGCTAGCAGACAACATCCCTCAAGGAGACATTAAGAAATAGATTTTAAATGCCTGATTATTTTAAATATATGTGTAACTTGTAAATATGTGTATTTTTTAAATAGTGCCTACACATTTGCCCTAATTATACAATTGCTATAAAGTAAAACTAATTAACAAAGTGAATTTTATGAACATAATTCTGTGTGATACTAATTTCTTTTTTTAATATTTGTTTTTATCTTTTATGTGAATTGGTGTTTTGCCTGCATGTATAACAGTGTAAGGGTGTCAGATCTTGGGTTTACAGACAGTTGTTAGCTGCCATGTGGCTGCTGGGAATCAAACTTAGGTCCCCCGGAAGAACAGTCAGTGTTCTTAACCACTGAGCCATCTCTCCAGCTCAATACTGATTTCTATATAAGATGGACTCATCTTTTAGCAGCTGTTTTAATGGTTTCTCAGCTCTCTCTTGATTCCACTGATGCCAGACAGTAGCCTGTGAGGTCAAAACCCTGCCAATGCTTAGCACTTTGATGATCTCTGGTTTGGAATCTTTTGTAGGAAGGACACTGTGCTTGAGTCCATGAGCCATCCTTGACTCTGTCAGCATTTTCCCTAGATACAAACTTGGCTGTTCTTATATCACCTTTAATGGTTGGAATTCAGCACTAGTATGCTCAGCTGATGGTCTGTAGATAAAATGTATTTTGGCATTTACATGCTTAGATATCTCACATGACATCCACTAATGTTCTATAAAATACCAGTAAATATTTTATTTTAAATGCAATCCAATGATGCAATCATGTTTAAAGGGATACATTTTATGCATTGTGGCCAGTGCACCTTTATTTTGAAAACCAGGTATATCTTTATATCTAAAATTTGGCAGAAGATTCATTTTTATGCAATAATTTTATTGAGATTATTTTTTGTATATAATATACTCTTATCATGTTTTCCTCTCTCCCAGACCCTCCTAGATCCTTCCATTGTCCCAACTCCCCCACCTTTTCTCTCTTTAAAAAATAAACAGATAAACAAACCTCAAAAAATCTACCACACACACAAGCCCCACAAAATCAGAAACCATAGTATACAAGCAAAAGACCGAGAAGACCAAAAAAAAAGAAACCCACCCAAACAAAGCAAAAATGAGACACTTAACAGTCTACAAAAGCTGCATTTGTTTTGTGTTGGTCGTCTACTGCTGGGCATGGGACCATCCTAGAGTGTGGTTTGTATGCCCAGGGAGTGGAGAAAACTGCATTTCCTTTAACAAGCAGGCATCTGTTCCCAAGCTTCCTGGTTGGGGTGGGAGCTCCACATCCTGGTCTCAGTGCTAGGACCTGTCTGTCTTGAACTCATGCAGGCCTTGTGTTTTGTGAATTCATCAGTTCCTTGGAATCATCCATCCCCTCTGGCTCTTAAAATGTTTCTGCCTTCTCTGCTGCAGAGATCCCTGAAGCCTGAGGGAGGGTTTTGTGAAGACATCTCATTTCAGACTGAAGTACTCCAAAGTCTCTTACTGTACTTTATCTATCCAGTGTCAGCTCCTATCTACTGCAGGATGGAGCTTCTCTGTCAGAAGATTCTTAAGCTATCTTGTTTCAGGCTGAGGAGGGAAAAATTTACAAAAAAACAAATGTTATTCTTACTGTGTAGAGCTGTGATTTCTGATAAATGCATACAGTCATATAACTGACCAGTCAAGATAAAGAATGCTACATCAGCCCACGAAGTTTCCTCCTGCCCTTTGCTCAGTCTCCCTACATCAGCACACCCAATCTAGCCCTGGCAGCAATGTGTTGGTGCTTCCTCAGGGCAGCTTTTTGTGTCTAGCTTCTTCCACGGACCATAATGTTTTCAGGGTCTCTCTCTGGTGTAGTTTGCTGTTTCTTGTTGAGAAATAGTCCAGTGGATGACCCGTCACAGGCCATTCAGTGTCTCTAGTTACTGAAAGTTAGAAATATAGTTAACACTTCCACTAATATTTGTAGTTCCTATTTGTGCTAATAATGCATTTACTTCTCTTGGGAAGATGCCTAGAGTAAAATTGATTGCCATTGTTTTCCACAGTGGCTATTTTCTTCAGACCCAAGCATGTGCTTGAAATCATTGCCCCTGCCTAGACTTTGCTTACATTTCTCTTAACCCAGCTATGCTGATTTCTTGCCTTTTTCTGAGCTGAGAAAATGTTTAGTCTTCATTTCAGAAGGGTATCTTTACCTCATAGTAAGTTTGGACTGAGCTCCCATAATTCCAAGCACTCTGCTCTCCTTTATGCTTGGCCTTCATTTCTCCGGCTGCTTTCAAGCCTTAGACTTTGTTTCCCAGCATTGGCTGTTAACTCTGAGTTAGCCTACACCCCTGCTGCTTCTAGCCCACCTGCCTCAGTAGTTTGGTTTCCTTCATTCTTCCCAAGGAGCCCTGATCTCCTCACAGCCTCACGGTTTGTTCCTTTCTGACTTTCTGGACCTCCAGCTCTGCAGATCAGATTCCTCAGCATTCTGTCCCAGAGCCTCTGCACATTGTCTTCTTTTCCTTCCCTTCCTTCTCCTTGTTTTGGTAACTCCTCTTGATCTGTCTTCAGGGTCACTAATTCTTTCCTTGACTGTGTCTGTCTGTGGACGGCCCTGTTTAGAAGGATCCCTCATTTTCAGTATCATGACTTAAAGAGAAAGTTTCTTTCTGCTGTGCTCTTGGTTCTGGGTTCTGTCTCTGCAGAAGCCCTCCTGACTTTGAGGAATGCTCACTTCCTCTTCTCAGTCCTTAGCAGACTAAGTCAGACTTAATCAGAGTCTCAGGACAACACTTGCAAATTGAATGTATTGTTTTCTGCCTCAGAAATGGTGTTGTGGTCATCCACATCTCCTCCTCCTCTTTTCCCCTCTCTCCTTGCTCTCACATTTGTCTTCTCATCTCTGATTATATGTCAGTAATCTTGAGAAGGACTGCAAAGGCTGGGATAAGTTGTGCTTATGTCTCCATGGAGAGCTATGTCAGTTTGGACAGAAACTGTGCTTGGCTGTGTTTTATTACTGCTATGATTGCTGCTTGCACAGGAGCCTTCCAGTTCTTCTAGTTGGACTGCTTGGGTTGCTCCAGTGTGGGAAGTGGGGTTTAGCTGCCTGGGGGGTCTTCTTGATGGAATTCTTTACCCTCAGGGTTCTCTTCTGTCACCCCGGTACACATGAGCCGCACGGTGGTTCTCTCTGTACAGTGCGTCCCCAGGACAGACTTTGCTAGTTCTGATCTTGGGGAGACTGTCAGCTCAGCTGGAGGAAGAGGAGTGCTCTGCTGCTCCTTCCCTCCTCTTCCTCCTGTGGCTGCTCATCGGCTTCTCCAGCAGAAATCCTCCACTCACAGGCATAGAGCTTTCTCTGGGATCACACTTTGTTCCTTTTCCCTGGAGGCTCAAGGCAGCTCTATGGGAGTCTTCAGGACTGTGGAAACAGGATCTGTTTACCCTACAGATTTCACAGAAGCCAGCAGGAAGGTGCTGCTCACAGCAGCTTAAAATAAGGCAGAATTTTTCAAAGCTGGACTTGGGTTTTTTCCATTTTTTTTTAGTTGAATTTATTCCTATTTTTAAAACTATTTTAGTAATCTTTGTTGATAGTTATGTTTTACCTTTTAACAAACTTTTTAGACATTAGAAGGGGTAAATTAGTTTCATACCCTGGAGTAGAAGACTGCAGGTACATCTGAGCACCACCTGATGAGTAAAAATGTACCTAGATACAGTGGCCTGAGTGTACACAGGTCAGAGGCACATGGAGGGAAAGATCCAAGCAGAGAAGTAAACAGAGCTCAAGTTCTCTTCCGAATGCTTTCATTCTTATCCCAGCACTAACAGGTCAGATCACTCATGCTCTCAAGCTCCAGGCCTAGCTGTGCAGGTTTCTAGAGCATTACTTAACTTCTCTGAGTCTCAGTTCTTATATAAAATGAAGATGATGATGATAGGATTCCCCAAACTCAGCACCTTCACCAGAATGGATTCTAATGGTTATCTGACATTCCTCACTGATGGTGGTTTCTTAGAAGTTCCAAAAGAGCAAACCCTACACTGACACAGCCCGTCATCTTGTAGAGAAAATCAGTGTGCAGGCCAAGAACACACTGGTTCCCATACTTTCTGACAGACACATGTTACCTTTGCATGTGTGTAGAATGAGTTTCTGGCCCTGTTTGGCTGGTGGTCCAGACCTGCGGACCTGCAGTCCCAGACCAACTAGCCCCAAATAGTCACACAAAGGCTTATATTGATTTTATGTTATTTGGCATATTGCTAGCCATCTTAATTCAACCTATTTCCATTAGTGTCCCCTGCCACGTGGCCCATGGCTTACCTAGTTTCTTACATCTTGCTTCTTGGGTGGCTGGATGGTGTCTCCTCTGACTCTACTCTCCTTCCCCTATCTGTGCTCTGATTTCTCTCCTACTTCTAAGGTTTCTGCAATAGGCCAAAACAGTCTCTTTATTTAAAGAATGATATTCACAGCATACAGAAAGACATTCCCACATCACGTCTGTGGTAAACCAGCTGAGCTATACTAACCTACTTAGAGAACCAGACTGCAGATGCTACGTTGATCTTTCAGTCAGATGTGCTCCAGCAAACCTCTCCTCTGCAAAAGTAGGCTCTGAAGACTCCTGAAGTTGAAAGTGAAACTTACCTGACTCACCTATCCTGACATTTCATCTCGTGTGTCATGTTTTTCTTTTTGTTTGTTTGTTTGTTTGTTTGGAGTCAGGCTCTTGCTTGTGTAGCACAGACTGGCCTGGAACTGACTGTGTATCCTAAGCTCAGCGATTTTGCTGCCTCAGCTTCCTAAGTACTGGGATTACAAGTGTGCTCCACATACTCTGCAAAAGAGACAGGGGCTATTCTTAAGTGTGAACTGAGATAAATGGTACCCTAGACTGAAGTGAAATGGTTCAGAGTGATCAGATTCCTCATCCACTTTAAATGAGGAGCCAACAGAATTTGTTAGTGACTGTGTGGACTCTTGGAGAAATTGGCAAGGAGGGAAGGTGGGCGTCAGCAGAGCTTACCATTGTAAACCTTGGTGGGTGGAAGCCAGGGGATCCCAGCAGGTGAGAAATGATGTGGAGGGTGGTGGTCATGGCAGGTGGTCATGGCAGGTGGGAGTCTTGGGAAAGACCCACTTGCTGGCAACGCTCCCATGAAAAAGTTTTATTTGAGGGGAGAGGAGGAAAGAGAGAAAGAGAGGTGTTTATGATGTCATGACAAGAGACAGGAAGAGAGAGCCAAGAGGAGGGGTCCTTTCTTAAGAGGAACTTTACATAGAATGATGTCAGGGCCATGGGCGGGCCAGGGCTTTGGTAGTGCCCCATAATGGTGAGTGGTGAAGAGCTCACAGGCATCTCTTAGTAGGTGTGTACTGTGCAGTGTTTTCTGGTACCGTCACAAATATGCACCATCGTCTACAGAGTGTATTCTCTGCTCGCATCCCTAACTGGATGCATTTGCTTAGAATTCTGATCACTCTTTGGCAGTTTCTATATATACTCATGTCACCTGCAGGTACTTGCAGTTTCATTTATAATGTCTGCCTTTTTTTGCTTTTGTTGAACACACTAGGCCTTCACATGATGTTACATGGAAGTAATGATAGGGCTGCTGTTCTTCTTTTTATCTCTTTTCTGTTGGCAGAAGTGTCTTTATAGGGTTTCATCATTAAATATGTTTGCTATCAATTCTTTTGAAAAGTATTTTTTATCAAATTAAATACATTATCTTTGAATCTTAATTTGCTCAGAGTTTTTAATGACTAGAAACATCAAAAGTACTGAAAGACGGTATTTTCATATTAACTTGAGAATTCTCAGCCCTATGAGACCCTAAGCTTTGCTACATTGTAAATTATCTAAAAAGTCAGAGTGAAATCACAGATGAATAATCCAAGTATACTTATATGTTTTTAAAATATAAAAAGAAGTAGAAGTAATTTATAGTGAAATAAGGATTCATTCTGTGAATGTTCTGATGTGACCTTGTTTACCATACAAGGCAATGTCTGTCTCGGTTGCAAAGCTGATTTTAGAGGGAGTTTACACTCTTCAGTGTGGTGATCTGGGAGGATGACACAGGTTTGCATTTCTAGCAAACTTCTTAGATTAGAGACAAATCATTAGCAGTATTAGGGAATATCAGCATCGTTAGGACAACTTCAGGGCTTGTGGATGTACTGGCACAATGAGAATTGTTTTTGCTCTCCAGGGGAAGGAAAGGTGACTTACTCAGTGGTTGCTGAGCATCTAGGGGAGCCAGTGTTTCAGTCATTGTCAGTGAAGCTGCCTCCTTAGAGGTTCTGAATGAGGAGAGAGAGCAATAAGCAAGAAACAGAGTACTAGGATCGTGACAAGCGCCTCAGAGAGCAGTAAGGCAAGGTAACAGGCACTGGTGTGTGTGTGTGTGTGTGTGTGTGTGTGTGTGTGTGTGTGTATGTGTATGCCTGCGCGTGCGCTTGGTGTAGGAGCTGAAAGTGCAGACCACAGATGTTGTCTAATACCCAGCACCAGCCAGGACCATGGTGCTGCTTGACTTTCAGAGTCTGTGTTCACCCTCTTGATTATCTTTTGAGATGGGCAGTCATAGCAGGTGAGGAAACTGGGCAGAAATTCCAGCCAGCTTTCAAATCCTGAACTATTTGGCTCCTTGGCCATGGAAGGAATGCTTATTTTAGTGGCTATCACAACTGAGGTGCATAATCTAGTTCCATTCAGAGTGAACTAGGAGGACTTAGTAGTGGGCTTCAGACTGTAATTGTTTGTGTGTTACTTTAACTTGCTCCTGGATAAATGCAGGTTTTGGAATATCATAAGTGGGAAACATTCCCCATTATGTAAAAGTATTATTCATTTGTGCCTTTTGTTTATATTACTTCCTAAAGTCTTTGTTTTATTTTGTTGTTCATTTCCTTAGTTAATAATAACCATTATCTAATCAGGAGCCTGAACTCATTTTCATTGTCTGATATGATGAGTTTATTGTGTTAGATTTGTGCCAGCTTTAACACAAGTGAGCAACTGTAAACTGAGTGCATTGTTGGTTACTATCTGTTGGGGTACAGTAATAGTCAGTGCTTATTATCAAGTTAACAAACTTATGTGGGAGGCATTGTGCCATACTCTGTACCCTCAGTGCCATTGGCTCTCAGGCTTTTGAGTTTGTAGATGTATTTATGTTTGCTTAATGCAACATGTTCTAAAGGTAAGATCCAGATTCATGAATAATGATCATGACTGACATTTGAGTGTTGTTGCTGGTAAGCACTTTTCATCTGGATGTAATTAGATCTGAAATAATGGAATATTTTATTAGTTTAGATGACATAGTCATTTTAGTAGTTCCAGAGAGTAGCCTTAGAGTAACTGAAGGAACAGTGTGGTATGTTAAAAATTAATTGTACAAGTCTTTTGATCTGATTTTAAAGTGATAAAGCAGAGACTTGAGTGCCCATAATATATGGACAGCAGTGTCCCATTTAGTATACTTGCATCTGCAGACATAACTTTGTATGAAGGAGGTAAACTGAGATACTTTCTACTACATAGCAGTCAAGAACAGAGAGGGGGATCAGCACATCCTGGAAGAAGCATAGCTTTTTTTCTTGGCCTGGCCTGCACCCAGAGTCCAGTTCCTTCCTTTGCTGGCTAGTGCCCCAGCACCCTGACATCTCTGTGCTTAGTGCTTGTCTAGAGTTATACTTCCTAACAGTACTCATCCTGGGCCTTTGAGAAGCATGGACATCATAACATCTGTAATTACTGAGAACCATCATCATCCTGGGTTGTCTTTGTTGTTACTAAACTGAAACCTAAAAATTACTACTATTGAGGAAGAAATACCCTTCTCATCACAAAATACTTGAAGTTAAGAGATTGCAAATAAAATAACTTTCTATAAGATAATGTCTTGCCAGACTACTTTAGTTAAAAATGTCTCAGTAATTTCAGAATACCTCCTAATTTAAATTGATAAACAGAATTAATCTGAGAAATAGAGCTTTGTTTCCTTATAATAATTAATGTATGATATCATTCAGTGTCTAAAAATAGAACAGTAAAATTAGTGGTGGTAAATGCTGTCTTATAGTATATTGTACTCTTGGTCTGATAAAGCAGGGCTGAGAGGTGGTTCAGTTGGTAAAGGGCTGGCCACGCAGCATACAGATCTGAATTCAGTCTTCACACCCACAGAAAGGCCCAGCTACAGGGCCATGCACCTATAGCCCGAGCACTGGGAGGCTGAGACAGGAGGATGCTTGGGGTTTTCAGTAGCTAGCCAGTCTAGCCAAATCAATGAGCTCATTTCAGTGAGACCCTGTTCAATAAACAATAAGTAAAGCATGATTGAAGAAGACATTCCATATTAACCTCTAGCCTCCATGCATACATGTGTACACTCCCACAAGCAGACACCCATAACTAGACAAATGGATTATTAATGACTGTACTTTTGTGTCTGAATCACAAATCTCATATCATCGTAATAAAAAGACACATTCCTTAAACTCCTTTTTTATTATTTTATTTTAATATAGAGTCTCCACCTTGTAGTCTAGGCTTGCCTAGATCTTGCTGTGTATCTAACAGGCTTCCAACTTGAGCTTTCCTGCCTCTGCTCCCCCTCCCCCGCCTCCCCCAGGCTTTGGGGCTGCAGGATTGTGCTACCACATTGCTCTGAAAAGCATCATTTCTTTCTTAAAAATTGCCAGTTTTTTTAGGAAATGTCATTGTAGAGAGCTGAGTCATTGTGACTGTGCCTTCTGCCCCTCGTGGGAAAGTGCCTTCTACCCCTCGTGGGAAAGTGCTCTCTTAAACATAAACTATTCCTCTCTTTGCCATAAGCAAACTCCCTGTTTGGCTTGGCCTTGAGTTGTGGCTTGCTATCGCGAATGTGGACCTATGAGCAGTACCTACGTGGTATATTT